>CM042016.1:103676042-103718542 GCA_023525715.1 Cichorium intybus | reverse complement strand
TACAAAAATGAATTAATTTAGATTCACAAATTAATTTGCTTAAAATTCACATATGAATTGTTGAAAAAAAATCGGGTACAGTTACCATTTATATGTGAATTAACATGTTTAAAACAAGAAGCTGTTCAAATTTATAATGTGAATATAAATTGAACTGAATTTATGGAAGATAATTCACATGTAAATGGTAATTGAATTCAACTTTTTCAATAATTGTAAATCATTCAATCACAACTCATGTAAAATTAAAAATATTATTAGATTCAGATGCGAATTCAAGAAAAAATCACTTATATTTTTACTATTTCAACATTTTGATGTCATATCCAGTTGAATTAATTGACATTCACAAATGATTTACGTCAAATTTAAATGTAATTGATAAAAAATTATTGTAAAAATTGGATAGAATTGTCATTAATATATGAATAAATATATATTTAAAATAATGCAGTTCGGTTCAGATACACATGGTACACATGGTGGATCTGGACGAACCTGAAGTATAAAAAAAACAAAGAATTTTGTATATCAATATGGATGTCTATTTACAGACAATGAAAAATTAGGAACTTCGGTATATTTAGTTTTTTTTTGGTAAAACGAATAAGTTTAAAAACTAAAAAAACATAAAAGACGAAGTGAGTTTTTTGCTATGATCCGCTACATGTGCGTCCAATTAAGAAATTTATATTCTTCTTTCTGGCCGTCGATATTTTGCATTCTGACCGTACGATTGGTGTCTTGGTTACTTACTTAATTTTGGTTGTCTATTTAACGTAACCATATATATATATATATATATATATATATATATATATATATATATATATATATATATATATATATATATATATATATATATATATATATATATATATATATATATATATATATATATATATATATATATATGTATATATATTCATTCCGGATCGAGTGAGGGCGAATTTAGATCATTAATCTGAAAAATGAGTGGTTGTAATTAATCCGTATTTTTATTTTTTTATTAAGGGCACGGTGGCATTTTTGTGAATATGTGGAACTTTAATATACTTTTCTTGTAAAGGGTAACGTTTTGAAGGGATGTATCGTCATTTTCCTTTTCTTAAACCCTTGTTCACAATTTGAGGCGTATTCCTCTGTTTCATTCTGAAGAGCAATCTTAGGTTTTGCGTCTTTTCTTCAAAATTCTGGTGTTCTACTCTATAATCGTCATTTATCTTCTAGTTGTTGCTGTGAAGCTAATATAATATATAATCGATCGTTTTTTGTTCAGATTTCATACCATATTTTCTCCGTTTCCCTCTGAAGAACGACTGGTGACATTTTTTTTTGAATTTCGTTTGTTATTGTTGAAATTTTGTAGTTAATTTGATGTTTTGTGTTCATGTGAAGTTAATATATCACGTAATCGCTTGATTTTCAGTATCGATCGTCGTATTCCCCGATTGTTGGTGTTTCTGGATTTTTATTCTAAATTTCACCTTAAATGGAATCATGTAACTTCCTTTAGTTAATTTAATTGTTTTATTTGTTGTGTTTTGTGGTTTATTTAGGCCGTATGCTAATTTATATGTGTTTTTTGATACCCTAGTTATTTGTAACATGTTTTTGAAACCAGAGTTCTTTTAGCTGATTTTTGTGAATTTTATGTGTTAGAAATGGGGATGAACAATGGCTTGGATCCTTTGAAAATCGTGTAAATCACTTTCAAATCAAAGTATTTTGATGGTACTATCAAATCTTTGATTGGATAATCTTCAAAGGTTGTTCTAGAACAGAGAATGAGAGAAAAGATGTGTTTTTCGTACCCTAGAAATGACCAAAAACGGCTATAAAACCTGTCAAAAAACTGTCACTGGGCGCGTTACACGGCCCGTGTAATATTGACACGGGTCGTGTAATTACTTACACGGCCCGTGTAATTCTGACACGGGTCGTGTAATGCCTCAAACTTGCTTCTGACAAAGTGCAGCAAATTACACGGCCCGTGTAATATTGACACGGGTCGTGTAATGACTTACACGGCCCGTGTAATTCTGACACGGGTCGTGTAATGCCTCACACTTGCTTCTGTCAAAATGCAGTAAATTACACGGGTCGTGTAGTTTTGACACGGGTCGTGTCAGACTATTTTTGGAAAATTGAATTTCTAATTGACAGTTTACTTTGTAACTTGATCAAATTCAAACAAGTGTGTACTCCACACCTTCCTTACTTGTTTAATGTTTGTCAAGATCACATTTGGTCAACAAAATTAATCCATTACACTTAAATACATATTGGTAATTTTACAAATCACCAACAAACCTCCCCCATTTAAGTGTAATCTTGATTAACTTAAACAAAACATAACTATACAAAACTGATGCATAAATGAAATATCGTGACGATTGAATTTCACATTAGTGTATTACACATTCCAAATATTCGAATATCAGGGTGTCTCTAAGGATTGAACCCTTTCTATTCATAGTGAATACATGAAGATAATAACACACACCAGTTTACATTCTCATAAGTTCTAACTTGACACTATATTTTACTAGCTTGTGTCCTATCCTTCAATAAGCATAACAAAGCTAAGTCCCAAGCTTCTTGAAGCAGCTAAACTTCATGCTTATATAGGTAGTTCTTGTTGAAAAATACGATAACTGATCTCCACGAACAAGGTTTTTAAGCCTATTACCGTGTGACAGATATGTATTATATCTATATTATGCGGAATAAATAAGAGTTGCGGAATAAAATAAAGCGGTAAATCTAAACTAGACAGTATTTAAATAGACAGAAAGCGGTAAATAAAGTAAAAGTTAGAAGTTAGAAGTTAGATGTAATAAACGCCATTATCAACGATAACGTGTTTTTACAATAAATAAAAAGGTTAAAAGTTAGAAGTTAGAAGTTAGGAATTAGATGTTAAATGTAATAAACGCCATTATCAACGATAACGTGTTTTTACAATAAGTAAAAAAGTTAGAAGTTAGAAGTTAAATGTCTCGGTTAAATACAGTCCACATATGTTTTCGTTGTCACGGTTCAATTCGGATGTATTTGAGATTTGGTACAATTGATTTATAACAGTTTAAATAAATCAATAAAGACACGGATAATTTTAAAAGAACTTATCGATAGTTGCGGAAGATAGCGTTTTTCTTGATATGTCGATTTCTTGTTCTTCACGGTAAGATGAGGTTTTGGTGATTTTTGGTGTCGGGTAAGGGTTGTTTAGAGGTTTGGAGTTTGGTGTCGGGTAAGGGTTGTTTGGAGGTTTGAGGTTTGGTGTCGGGTGGAGGTTTTGTTTCTTGCGGTTTTGCGATTTGATCCTCGTTGCCAAATGCAGAGATTATAGAATTTTTAGGCTTCTGGTCGTGAGTATACTTGAGGATAGTAAGTGTATGTTGTATATGTTGTTTTTAGAAATCAGCAAGATGAAGCATCTATTTATAGTCTGTTCCAGCGGAGATCGGGTCGCGATCTTTATGGGATCGGGTCGCGATCTCGAGTGGTTCCCGCTTTTGTGCTGGCCACTACCCGACTCGGTGGAGTTGGTCGCTGAGATCGGGTCGCGATGGGATAAATATCGGGTCGCGATCTCAAGTGGTTCCCTGCTTTTGTGCTGGCCACTATCCGACTCGGTGGAGTTGGTCGCTGGGTAGGGTCGCGATGTATAGATGATCGGGTCGCGATCCGGATCGGGTCGCGATGGGTGGAAGGTAGGGTCGCGATCTCGTCGGGTTGCCATAGGCTCGCGATCCTTGGTCAGCAAAGCGTCACGTGTTTGTCACTTGGATCGGGTCGCGATCTGGCTTGAGATCGGGTCGCGATCCATGCTGTTTCAGCCTTTTTCTTCTTTTGTTTTGATTTTCTTCATTTTGCGACACATGAGCTGTTGGGTCGCGATTGCTGTCGCTGGGTGATATTTTTGCTCTTTGGTACATAGCGTCATTTTCTCCGGTTTGGTTGAACTTGAATTTACGCAATCTGAAATAAATTGTTAATAAAAACATTTCGACTTATTTCAGTGATGGTCACATAAAAACATAAAAAACATTATTCAACAATTTCCCCCTATGTGATCATTAATGAAATGAGGAGAAAAATGTTTGATTGAAATTCTTGAAATTTGGATAAGACATTTATAAAACCATATCACTTGTTTTGAAAGAGTGTGACTAGATTTTACTTATGTTTTGAAAAATGTTTGTCAAGAATATTTGTTTCTGAATCAAAGTCTTGAGTTCGATTATCAAAAGGTTTTTGTATATGTATTTTCATAATATTCCTTAAGATTTTATAGCATTTATAAAGACGACAAATGATCTTAATAGGTCGATTCAGATGAACGCTCATAGGTATAGCTCACACTTGACTGAGGTGTTTGTTTGTTCTGGGTGCAGAACTGGTGTATAATCACTAAAGTTGAGTGATATCTCTCAGTTTGAAGGTGTTGACTTATGCTTAACGTGGATTTATACCTATATACTTTAGTCACTTGGTCTTCATATTAGATAATCAATCACATAAGACTGGTTTCGGCATTACTCAGCGGGTTTCTTCATTCATGCCATTGATGTTCACTCTCTCTCCGTCGGTAAATACATGTAAAGGGTTTTAGAAATTTTCATAGTGCAGTTTGCAACTAAGAATATTCAATTATGAAGGCTACAGTATCCCGGTAAATCTTCGGTTTTGAACAGCTATATTTGATAAAGCTTTTAAGAATTCGTTGTTTTGAGAGGTGTCTGTCTTGATGGATTGTTGTTGTAAATCTTCTTTTTCTTTGGTGATGTGTTCACCTTTGTCTTTATCTTTTCTTCATTTGTGCGAATACACCTTGTGTAAAAGATATCTGATGTGGTTACCAATTGTGATTTGTTGACAGCATTTGTTGGATATGACTTTGTCGTTTCTTCATTTGTCAGATTCGTTATGCCAGATGATCAGTCTTTTCTTTGAAGTGGTTTGATTGAGGATAGGGATAGGTGATATAATAGACAGTTTGTCTAATATATAAGAAAATGAAAGTATCGTCCCTGGTCATTTTGATATCTAAGCAAAAATGAGACTAGCATCACGGTATAAGAGTATAAATCCTATAAGTCATAATGAAAACACCTTTGCTCACAGAAATGAATTTCACTTAGCAGTTAAAGACGAGGCACAATTTCTCACATGGGTTTGGTTTTCATCTGAATCTCCTGATCTTATGTCCCTTAATAGATAAAATCGTTATAATTGAAATAAATTCAAAGGGAATAGGAGAATGTACATAACGAAAATGTTTGAAATTTGAACCTTCTCTTTAATTTAGAATCAATATAACTGAGAACATTCATCGAGCATAAGTATCTGAAAATTTAGTCACGAAGATGTTAATCACATGGTTTTATAAAGATTTTAAAAAGATAAAACTTTATTCTAATTTTTTTGATTTTTGATTATGTGGATGTTTTTGGAAGATTTTGGTTATTTGAATGTTTTTGGAAGATTTTGGTTATTTGACTGAAAGTAAACACTCTTTTGTACAAACAAAAAGTAAGAGATTAGGAATGGATGTTATCTGGATTCAACATTCCTAGACGGCCTAGGAAGTATTGAAACTTGGTTTCGTCTAAAGCCTTAGTAAAGACATCGGCAATTTGATCTTCGGTGTTTATGAAGTGCAATTCGATATGACCTTTTTGTATGTTGTCTTTGAGGAAATGGTATCGAATATCAATGTGTTTTGTCATGGAATGGTGCACGGGATTGTGAGAAATGGCAATTGCGCTGGTTGAATCACAAAATATGGGAATTTGTGATACTTTGTAGCCATAGTCACGTAATTGGGTTTGCATCCACATGACTTGTGAACAGCAGCTTGCGGCAGCTACATATTCAGCTTCTGCGGTTGAAGTGGATACGCATGATTGTTTCTTTGAGGTCCAACTTACGAGTCTGCCTCCTAGAAATTGACAAGAACCAGATGTGCTTTTCCTGTCTAGTCTGCATCCTCCATAGTCGGAGTCGGTGAAGGCATTAAGCTGAAAATCAGAATTAGCAGGATACCATAAGCCAAGAGATGGAGTTCCTTTAAGATATTTAAAAATTCTTTTCACAGCTATAGCATGAGATTCCATAGGATTGGCTTGGTATCTGGCACAGACACATGTAGAAAACATGATGTCGGGTCTGCTGGCTGTGAGGTATAGGAGTGATCCTATCATTCCTCGATATTTCTTTTGATCAACAGGCTTGCCATTTAAGTCAGCATCTAATTTGTAACCAAGGGCCATTGGAGTTTTTGCTGTATTTGATTTGTCAAGAGAAAAACGAGTTAGAAGATTTTTGACATAATTTTCTTGATTGATGAAAATTCCATCTGATGATTGTTTGACTTGTAGTCCAAGAAAAGTAGTCATTTCTCCTATCATGCTCATCTCAAATTTGCTTTTCATCAAATCTGCAAACTTGATACTCAAAGATTCATCAGTAGAACCGAAAATAATGTCATCGACATATATTTGAACGATTAACAGATGCTTATTAAAAATTTTACGAAAGAGAGTTTGATCAATTGAACCTCTTTTGAATCCTGATTTTTCTAGAAATGTTGACAATGTTGAATACCAGGCTCGAGGTGCTTGTTTTAAGCCATAAACCGCTTTTTGTAACTTAAAACTGTGATTTGGGAACTGTGGATCTTCAAAACCTGGAGGTTGTTGAATATACACATCGCGATCAATCTCTCCATGTAAAAATGCACATTTTACATCCATTTGATAAACTTTGAAGTTCTTGTGTGCTGCATATGCTAGAAAGATACGAATGGCTTCGAGTCTAGCAACTGGAGCATAAGTTTCATCGTAATCGATTCCTTCTTGTTGAGAATAGCCCTTGACGACAAGTCTTGCTTTGTTTCGACAGACTATGCCTTGATCATCAGTTTTGTTTCTGAAAACCCATCTTGAACCTACTACAGTAACATCGGGAGGAGTAGGAACAAGATCCCATACTTGGTTTCTTTCGAATTCAGCTAGTTCTTCTTGCATGGCTTTGACCCAGTCTGGATCTTTGAGAGCTGAATGGATGGTTTTGGGTTCTGTCATTGATAAGAATGCTCCGTATAAACATTCATTTGAGGTAGCGGCTCTTGTTTGAATACCAGAATTTGGATCTCCTATGATTTGGTTTGTAGGATGATTCCTGGTCCATTTGTTTAGGCGAGTTTTTTCAGGTATTTCGATTGGTGTTTCTATGTCCCATTGTTCTTCTTGGTCAGGTGATTCTGTTGGGAATAGATTTTGGTTGTTGTCAGATATGTCTTTTTGGATTATAGGGTGAGTATGGGGTAATGAAGGTTCCCCCATAGATGATGCACTGGGATCATTTTGAACAGGTGGATTGGGAGTGTTTAACGAGGGATTTGGTGTTGGTAATTCCCCCTCGACTTGAGCTGTATTTTCTTGGTTTGATTGTGAAGTTTCTGCATCGGAGTTTCCTGTAGGAAAAGTAGAAGATGTTAGAAATTCAGAACTATAAGCGGTTTTGGGTTGTTCAAAAAGTAAATCAAGATCAATTTCTATGTCCATGTCAGGAGATGGTGTTTGTGGGATTGGATTTTGAAAAATAGTATCTATCATTTGTGAACCAAAATGTTCACGATCCAATTTTCTGACATAAAATTCATCGAAGTGGACATCGGTACTTTCTTCAATTACTCTTGTACGTTTGTTCAGTACTCGATAAGCAGCTGAGGTAAAAGAGTAACCAAGGAAAATTCCTTCGTCTGATCTTGATTCAAATTTTGAAAGGTGATCTTTGTTATTCTTTATGAAGCATCGACAACCAAAAATATGAAAGAATTTGATGTTTGGTTTTCGGTTGTTAATGACTTCATATGGTGTTTTATGAAGTTGTTTGTGGATTAAAGAACGATTTTGAGTATAGCAAGCTGTGGCTATTGCTTCTGCCCAGAAATATTGTGGCAGATCTGCAAAGATGAGCATTGATCTTGCAGCTTCGCACAGGGTTCGGTTCTTTCTTTCAACAACGCCGTTTTGTTGAGGAGTGTAAGGGGCTGAGAAGTTGTGTTCGATGCCTTTGTTTTTGAGAAATGAGTCAAGAGTTATGTTTTTGAACTCTAAACCATTATCACTTCGGATTCTTCGAACTGGTCGTTTGAGCTTTAATTCAATCTGTTTGACAAAGTTAATCATTTCTTCAGGTGCTTCTGACTTTAGCCTTAAAAAGAAAACCCAAGTGAAACGTGAGTAATCATCAATAATAACAAGAATGTATTTCTTCCCTTTTATGCTTTGGGTTTTTGCAGGGCCGCAAAGATCAATGTGCAATAATTCTAGTGGTTCGGATACACTAGATTCAGGAATGCTTTTATGAGAGGATTTGGACAGTTTTCCTCCTTCACAAGCTGCACAAAGAGTTTCATTATCAAGTTTCAGAAGTGGCAGTCCGCGAACAAGATCATTTGCAATCAACTTGTTGATGTAGCCGAAATTGAGATGGGAAAGACGACGATGCCACAACCAACTAATATCAGCAGAGGCTTTGGACAAGAGACAGATGTCTGGTTTTCCATAGATAAGGTCCATATCTAGTGGATACATGTTGCCTAGACGATCAGAATTAACTAGAATGGCTTTGGTCTTGGCATCTGTGATTATGCTTCGTTGTTTGGTGAAAAGAACTTCATGATTGTTGTCACAAAGTTGTGATACGCTGATTAGGTTGTGTTTCAGGCCGTCGACGTAGGCTACTTTCTTGATGGTGAAGTGACCATTTGTTATGTTTCCATAACCTTTGATTCTTGCAGTCATGTTGTTACCAAAAGTAACATCTTGTTTGGATTCTGTGGGTTTGAAATCTCGTAGAAAGCTTTGGTTTCCTGTCATATGCTTGGAGCAGCCACTATCGATATACCATGTGCCATCCTTGGGCTCTCCAGCACAAAATGCCTGCAATTAGACAGAAATTTTAGGTACCCAAACCATGGTGGGTCCTGATTTGTTAATGGTTTTTGATAATCTGAAATCATTATGGTTTCTGTTAATTGGATGAAGTGTTTGAGGCTTGATTTGACTTATCAGATTTTCCCAATTTAAGATTTGTCTTTGAAAACCTGTCATTTGAAACGATTTCTGTTTTTGTGAAAAGTATCCTATATGTGAAGTTCTGTTTGATGACATTTCTTTGTATCCGGGATCTGAATGGTTTTGGAAAACACTTTGATGATGGAATGGAGTATGGTGAAATGATGGTTTCTGAAAGTTCCTTGAGAGATTGAAGTTTATCTTTTGAAAGTGACTTTGAATCGGTTTTTGAAAAGGTTTTTGTTTTGGATTAAAGGTTTGTTTTTGTGGCACAGCGCTTGGTTTCAAAGGTTTTTCTTTGAAAACAATGGGCCTGCAATGTTCTTTTGGTTTAAAGACAGTTTGAATGGGTTGTTTATTTGTCTGTTGTTTCTTTGAATACTTTTGTCCCAGACTGTTCTTTCCAATAAAGGTTGAGGTTAAAGAGGGAAAGACAGTTGGAGCAGAAGTACTTCCGTTTTGATGATCAGAATTTTCTCCATTTAAGAAATTTTCAAGTTTGATTGTGCCATCATTCTTTGTTAGTTTAGTAGATCTCAATTGATGAGTTACTGAACTAGCATAGTCTGATTCAGATTTTACAACTCTTTTGTATGACTTGTTGAAAAAAGTATCATCTGGGCTACAGTTGATTACTGTTTCATCATCTGAATCGTCCTCATTGGCAGATGAGAAAAAATCTAGTTGAGGCGATTTAGAATTTTCACTAATTTTCCCATTTTCTTTTTCAGTCTTTTCATTTTCAAAAGATTCTCTTCCAATTCCTGGTTTATAGTTCGTATCAATTTTGCCAGTTCCTAAGTTATTTGCTTTAGTGAAAACATCATTACTCAATTTTCTGGCAATATTGATAGAATCCAGTTTTCCTTGAAATCTTTGATTTTCGGATTCAAGAAATTTGATTTGCTTTGAAGAATCATCTAGTTTTAGAATTAAACTAGTGTTGTTGTCAGTTAAATCTTGAACCTTTTGTTTTAACTGAAGGACTTCCTTTTCTAAGGTATCTTTTATTTCAGATGAAATAACAGATTGATTTTTTATTTCTAAGTCCTTTTTTTGTTTTAGAGCTTCATTTAATTGTTCTAGGATGTGATTATTTTCTTCAGATTTTCGTTCAATGTCTCTTTCAAGTTTGTCTCTAGTCCTTGTGGATTCTCCAAATCTGAGTTGCAAGGTTTGTAATTCAGATTTGTAGATATCAGATTTGACTATTGTGTCATGATACAGTCTGAGATCAGCTTTTAGACTGTTCTCAATCTTAGTCATGTGGGACTCAAATGGTGTTCTTGAAAGACCGAGATCTGAGATCATAGACCATACCTGATCGATGACATATGGAGCCCTTGTGGTTGGTTCGTTGTCAGCCATGAAGCAGAAGTTTGACTGAGCTGGTTCAGTGTCGGTTTCATCATCAGAAGTTGGCCAGTATTCCACGCTAGGTTCGTGGAATGCCATCAAAGCTTTTTGCTTTGCTTTCTGTTCTTGTTTCTTCAGTTCTTCGGCTTTTTGAGCGTAGTAAGCTGAGTCTTTGACCTTGATTTTGGCTCGACAATCTCGGGCATAATGATTTAGTCCTTTGCATTTGTGACAAATGATTACGTCATCATCATCATCGTCGTTATTGTCAGCCTTTTGGCTCTTAACGGGAGGTCTTTCAGATGTTTGAGTTTGTTTCTGTTGAGATGGTTTTGAATGATTTTGCTGAAATCCAGAATTTTGGTTATTTTGAAAACCATTGTTTTGATTGTAAGAGTTGTTATTATTTTGAAAACCACGATTCTGAAAGTTTTGTCCAAAAGTGGATCTTTGTTGAAAGTTTGGTCTATGATGTGGCAAAAATCTTTCTAGATTAGTGTTTGCTACCAAAGCACACAATTTATGGTAGTCAGCTTCATTATTTGGATCGGACAAGTCACAAGGATTTAAGAAAGCTTGGTTTTGATTTAAATCAATTTGATTTTGATCAGGAAAATGTGTTTGGTTTTGAGAGGATGTTGACAAGAGAGCAAGCGGTCCTCCAAAAGAAGTAGACGTTGGTGGGTCAATCGAGGATTCATACGATTGTAATTCTCCGTACAGATTGTACAAAGATTCAGTATGAATTGCCGGATTTCCCTGAATGATGAGTTTGACCATTTTCCAGCTTTCATAAAGGTTGTTTAAAAATTTGAGGTTTATTTCATGCTGTGACTTTTTGATGCCTAAATTATTCATTTTGATGGTAATGAGATTGAATCTGTCATGAGCATCATGGATGGTCTCATGTGAAAACATTTTGAAGTTGTCAAATTCGTTTAAAACAGATGTTTTCTTGTTTCCAATGATTCTCTCATTTCCTTCAAAACGATTTTTCAAAGTTTGCCAAATTTGGTTTGCGGTTAAAAGAATTATATCATTCATTTGGCTTAGAATACTGTGGGGTATTCCAGACACAAGTTCCTTTTTGGCTTGAAGTTCGAGTTTCTTCCTTTCATTCAGTATATCCAAGTTACTCGTAAGAGAGGTCATGTTATCTGGTAGAGATCCGTCTACACATTTCCACACGTCTTCACTTATAGAGTTGAGATGAAGATTCATACGACCTACCCATGATTTATATTCTTCGGGAATAAGAATGGGTGCTCGAGTACCTGAACCTATACTGTTAGCAATAGATACAGAATTTATGTTTGAGTAGTTTGCGGAAGACATTTTTGGTTTTTTTTTTTTTTTTTTTTTTTTTTGTTAACGAAAATGTGATGTTAAAATGAAAATTTTTAAAGGAAACTTATTGGTGGTTTATAAAAACGCTACACAAAAGTTCTCGACAAAAATTTTCAAAATAAATCACACAAGTAATTTTTAAATGGTTTTTTTTTTTTTTTTTTTTTTTTTTTTTTTGTTTTTGAACAAGTGATATTAATATGAAATTTTCAAAGGAAACTTATTGGTGGTTTATAAAAACGCTACACAAAAGTTCTCGACAAAAATTTCAGATTAAATCACACAAGCTCTGATACCAATTGTTGAAAAATACGATAACTGATCTCCACGAACAAGGTTTTTAAGCCTATTACCGTGTGACAGATATGTATTATATCTATATTATGCGGAATAAATAAGAGTTGCGGAATAAAATAAAGCGGTAAATCTAAACTAGACAGTATTTAAATAGACAGAAAGCGGTAAATAAAGTAAAAGTTAGAAGTTAGAAGTTAGATGTAATAAACGCCATTATCAACGATAACGTGTTTTTACAATAAATAAAAAGGTTAAAAGTTAGAAGTTAGAAGTTAGGAATTAGATGTTAAATGTAATAAACGCCATTATCAACGATAACGTGTTTTTACAATAAGTAAAAAAGTTAGAAGTTAGAAGTTAAATGTCTCGGTTAAATACAGTCCACATATGTTTTCGTTGTCACGGTTCAATTCGGATGTATTTGAGATTTGGTACAATTGATTTATAACAGTTTAAATAAATCAATAAAGACACGGATAATTTTAAAAGAACTTATCGATAGTTGCGGAAGATAGCGTTTTTCTTGATATGTCGATTTCTTGTTCTTCACGGTAAGATGAGGTTTTGGTGATTTTTGGTGTCGGGTAAGGGTTGTTTAGAGGTTTGGAGTTTGGTGTCGGGTAAGGGTTGTTTGGAGGTTTGAGGTTTGGTGTCGGGTGGAGGTTTTGTTTCTTGCGGTTTTGCGATTTGATCCTCGTTGCCAAATGCAGAGATTATAGAATTTTTAGGCTTCTGGTCGTGAGTATACTTGAGGATAGTAAGTGTATGTTGTATATGTTGTTTTTAGAAATCAGCAAGATGAAGCATCTATTTATAGTCTGTTCCAGCGGAGATCGGGTCGCGATCTTTATGGGATCGGGTCGCGATCTCGAGTGGTTCCCGCTTTTGTGCTGGCCACTACCCGACTCGGTGGAGTTGGTCGCTGAGATCGGGTCGCGATGGGATAAATATCGGGTCGCGATCTCAAGTGGTTCCCTGCTTTTGTGCTGGCCACTATCCGACTCGGTGGAGTTGGTCGCTGGGTAGGGTCGCGATGTATAGATGATCGGGTCGCGATCCGGATCGGGTCGCGATGGGTGGAAGGTAGGGTCGCGATCTCGTCGGGTTGCCATAGGCTCGCGATCCTTGGTCAGCAAAGCGTCACGTGTTTGTCACTTGGATCGGGTCGCGATCTGGCTTGAGATCGGGTCGCGATCCATGCTGTTTCAGCCTTTTTCTTCTTTTGTTTTGATTTTCTTCATTTTGCGACACATGAGCTGTTGGGTCGCGATTGCTGTCGCTGGGTGATATTTTTGCTCTTTGGTACATAGCGTCATTTTCTCCGGTTTGGTTGAACTTGAATTTACGCAATCTGAAATAAATTGTTAATAAAAACATTTCGACTTATTTCAGTGATGGTCACATAAAAACATAAAAAACATTATTCAACAGTTCTTTTATTCTTGCACCTGCATATGCAATTTTTCAAAGAACTATTAAGAAAATAAATTTCAACCTCCTTCACTTGCAGTACTGAACACATACCTTGGGATGATATAAACAATAATGTGTTCCAATCTTCAAATATTAAGCTTTCCACATTGAATTCAGCATCTAATGTTCAATTAGATGAGAATTGGGTATCTCAATATCAAAGATTTTAGGTGGACTTTAAACCCATCCCTACAGCCGCCTTGTGCACAAGATCTCTCGCTAACCCTTTGGTTAGATGATCGGCTAAATTTAACTGAGTCCTTACAAACTCCACAGATATCACACCATTCGTTATGAGTTCACGAATCATACTATGTCTAACATCTAAATGTCTAGACTTCCCATTATACACTTGACTATAAACCTTAGCCAAAGTTGCAGCACTATCACACCTGATAGAAATTGTAGATATCGGTTTAGGCCATAATGGAATTTCATAAATCAAATTCCTTAGCCACTCTGCTTCTTTTCCAGCAGCAGCCAATGCTATGAATTCAGATTCCATGGTTGAACTTGTAATACAAGTCTGTTTCTTGGATGCCCAAGAAATTGCACCTCCTCCCAGAAGAAATACCCAACCACTTGTAGAGGAGTGATCCTCTAAATTGTTAATCCAACTAGCATCTGAATAACCTTCTAATACCGAAGGGTATCCACTGTATGTCAAACCATAATCCATGGTTCCTTTTAAATACTTGAATACTCTATTTATGGCTTGCCAATGATGTGAACTAGGATTGCTAGTATACCTACTGAGCTTTCCTACAGCATAAGCAATATCAGGCCTAGTGCTAATCATGGCGTACATAAGACAACCAATAGCCCTTGAGTATTCTAGTTGAGACACAGGAGATCCTTTATTAGGTAGTAGCTTAAGACTAGGATCTATAGGAGTGCTAACAGGAGAACAATTCTCAAAATTGAACTTTTTCAATATCTTCTCAACATAATGAGATTGAGTGATTGAAATACCATTGTTTCCACGTTTGATTCTTATACCAAGAATCACATCCGCCTCCCCCATGTCTTTCATGTCAAAACTAGATGATAAGAATTTCTTGGTTTTGTCAACTTCATCTTGACTAGTACCAAAAATCAACATATCATCTACATATAGACAAATTATAACTCCTTTTCCAGAAGTATCAAATTTGCTATATACACACTTGTCAGCTTGGTTTAATGCAAAACCATTAGACAAGATCACATCATCAAATTTTTGATGCCATTGTTTTGGTGCTTGTTTCAAACCATATAATGATTTCTTTAACTTGCAAACCTTGTTTTCATGTCCAGGCATCACAAACCCTTCAGGTTGTTTCATGTAAATCTCCTCATCTAATTCACCATTCAAAAATGCAGTTTTCACATCCATTTGGTGAATTACAAGATTATGTATAGCTGCAAGAGCCAACAATAATCTAATAGTAGATATTCTAGCCACAGGAGCATAAGTATCAAAGAAGTCAATACCTTCTTTTTGCCTAAAGCCTTGGATAACCAATCTGGCTTTATACTTATCTATTGTGCCATCCACTTTCATTTTCCTTTTGAGGATCCATTTACATCCTAATGCCTTGCATCCAGGAGGTAAATCAGCCAATACCCAAGTATTGTTATGCATGATAGAATCTATTTCATCCTGAATAGCTTCTTTCCAGAAATTAACATCTCTTGAAGCCATAGCTTCACTAAATGTCTTTGGATCCTCCTCAATAATATAACAATATTGATGTTCAGAGATGGTCTCATCTCTTGTTCCTTCAACTAAATAAAGTTGAAAATCAGATCCAAAAGATTTAGCTTTTCTTGTCCTAGTACTCCTCCTAGGTTCAGGTACAGAACTTGTACCAGCAGAGACATTTTCTCCTTGAGTTGTGTTCTTGCTAGAAGATTGCTGAATCAAGTCCCTTGGTCTAGGTATAGAAGTAAATCTCTCTTCATCAAAGATAGCATCTCTTGACTCTATAACAGTGTTCACAGACACCGAGTCATTAGATTCTATAACATAGAATCTATATGCCTTGGAATGCTCAGCATACCCAATGAAGATACAATCTATACCCTTTTCTCCCAAGTTTTTCCTTTTTGGTTCAGTGAGTCTTACAACAGCTCTACAACCCCAAACCTTGAGATAACTCAAATTTGGCACCTTTTTAAGCCAAAGTTCATAAGGACTAGCCTTACTCTTTTTGTTTGGAGTTCGGTTCAAAATATAACAGGCTGTTAACATAGCCTCACCCCAAAATCCTTCATTAAGACCAGAATAGGACAACATGGAATTAACCATTTCCTTCAAGGTCCTATTCTTCCTTTCAGCTACACCATTTTGTTGTGGTGTATAAGGAGCAGTGGTTTGGTGTATTATTCCGGTAGATTCAAAATAAACCGGATCATAATATTCACCACCCCTATCCGTACGCAAAACCTTTATTAACTCATTCTTATGTAGCTCTACTTGTTGTTTATAAATTTTAAATTTATCAAGAGCTTCATCTTTAGAATGCAACAAATAGACATAACAATATCTAGATGCATCATCAATAAAAGTAACAACATACTTTTTGTTTCCTAGGGAAGGTGTTGCATGGAAATCACACAAGTCACTATGTATGAGTTCCAACACCTTGCTTTCCCTAACAACATCTTTGAAAGGTTGTCTAGTGATTTTAGTCAACATACAAGTTTTACATTTCTCAATATTCATATCAAAAGCAGGAATCATACTCATTTTGGACATGTCTTTTAATCTCTTGTAATGAATATGTCCTAGTCTAGCATGCCATAATTGTGATTTATTCAAACTATTGCTAGTACTAGTTGAAGCCATACAAATCGAATTATCATAAGAAGGATAATTAAGATTAAGCCTAATCATACCATTACATATATATCCAAATCCAACAAAAGTACCATGTCTTGACAAGATATACTTGTCACTTTCTAGTACTTGTTTATAACCACACTTACTTAATACAATTTCAGATAAGAGGTTCTTTCGAATCCCCGGTACATACAATACATTGTCTAAAGATAAACATTTTCCAGAAGTAAAATTAAGTAAAACAGATCCTAGTCCCTTGATTGGTTCGGTAGCAACATTCCCCATCTTTACAACAGGTCCATCTTCAATTGGTTGATAGTCTTTAAACCAACGAAGATCCTTGCAAACATGACTTGTTGCACCCGAATCAACCCACCATGCAACATCATCATCCTGCACATAGAATGCTTCAGAAATCACAGAAACATAATTCTGTACATATTTAAGATTTTGAATAAAATCAGATTTCTGACCTTGTTGCTTGTCCGGATCCTTAGATCCACTTGGACCCACATCCTTGTCCTTGTTCACCTTACGGAGGCGACAATCTTTCTTGAGATGACCCGGTTTGTTACAACCCCAACAAACCAACTTAGCCTTCTTGTTTGAAGACTTGTCATCTTTCCTTTTAAACTTCCTTTTACCTTTAAACTTATTGGAATTCTTAGATCCCTCTCCTTCCACCATGTTCACAGAAGAAGAACCAATTTGGTTCTTGCCTTTAGGATTGATATCGAGTTCTTGAGTCTTTAAAGACTCCTCAATCCGCAAATGGCTTCCAAGTTGAACCAAAGTCAACTCTTCCTTCTTGTGTTTTAAAGTGTGTTTAAAATCTTTCCAGGATGGGGGCAATTTGTCAATGATGACAGCCACAGAAATGGCTTCATCCATCTTCAAATTGTGTTGAGCAAATTGTCCCAAAATCCTTAACATTTCATGGTATTGTTCCATCACAGGCCTGGAATCAATCATTTTGTATCCCATGAAATTGCTTACAAGAAACTTCTTACTAGAAGCATCTTCAGCCATGTACTTGGATTCCAACGAATCCCATAGTTCTTTTGCGGATTCAACATTTTGATAAACATCAAACAGAGAATCAGACATACCATTGAGAATGTGACCACGACATATGTAATCATCGTTCTCCCACTTTGATCTCCTTCTTGTTGCCTCCAGGGGTTCATCTTCAACAACTTCAGGCATGGGAGTACTTAGAACATACACCACTTTGAGGGTTGTGAGAAGAAAGTGCATCTTCTTTTGCCATCTCCAGAAGTCTTGGCCTTCAAACTTGGTTAACTTGTCAAATTTGCTTGTCATATCTTTCACAGAAGTTTCATTTGCCATTGTTGCAGAAAATATTTTGATTTTTGTTAGAAATGGGGATGAACAATGGCTTGGATCCTTTGAAAATCGTGTAAATCACTTTCAAATCAAAGTATTTTGATGGTACTATCAAATCTTTGATTGGATAATCTTCAAAGGTTGTTCTAGAACAGAGAATGAGAGAAAAGATGTGTTTTTCGTACCCTAGAAATGACCAAAAACGGCTATAAAACCTGTCAAAAAACTGTCACTGGGCGCGTTACACGGCCCGTGTAATATTGACACGGGTCGTGTAATTACTTACACGGCCCGTGTAATTCTGACACGGGTCGTGTAATGCCTCAAACTTGCTTCTGACAAAGTGCAGCAAATTACACGGCCCGTGTAATATTGACACGGGTCGTGTAATGACTTACACGGCCCGTGTAATTCTGACACGGGTCGTGTAATGCCTCACACTTGCTTCTGTCAAAATGCAGTAAATTACACGGGTCGTGTAGTTTTGACACGGGTCGTGTCAGACTATTTTTGGAAAATTGAATTTCTAATTGACAGTTTACTTTGTAACTTGATCAAATTCAAACAAGTGTGTACTCCACACCTTCCTTACTTGTTTAATGTTTGTCAAGATCACATTTGGTCAACAAAATTAATCCATTACACTTAAATACATATTGGTAATTTTACAAATCACCAACATTATGCATTTGAGATAATCATCTAACTTGAATTTTGTTAAATTAATTAAGTGATTAGTTGTTATTTTTGATGTTCTAGCTATTTTATTCATTATTCTTAGTTGTAAAACCCTAGTTTTTAGTATTTGTATTGAATTCTGTATTTAGTGATGCTAAATTTTTAATAAATGTGGATCATGTATACGAAAACAGAGTTCCCGTTGTAGATTATTTCACATGTAGTCATATAAAACACAAAGTTGTATGCAGTAAAAGACATGCACTAATAGTCACATACAAACAGTAATCGCAAATATATAAAGTACAATGATACAATAAGAAATTTTGAAAGTAGGATGCTATAATCAACTCATGAACCAAAGTGCACTATTATTTCTTGTATTTAATACATTTTTTAGTTATAACAATTGTGCTCCATAGATTGTACATTAAAATTCAAATGAATAAAAGGATTTCATACTTGTTAAAAGTTGTTCATTTATATGTTAAACCTATTTCTATTTCTTTGTTTGTTATTGTATATCATTAGTGAATGACTTTGTATACTTTTGTTTTATATGTAGGTGATTCTAAGAAAACGAAGAGAATATCTCTTGCTAAAGAAGGCAAAAGTAACCCACGGTTTAATGAAATAAAGTTAAATGCAATAAAGTTAAATTTATTTATAGTAAAATTATACAAACGGAATTTAAAATCGGGTACCTAGTTCGGAACCAGTTCCAATGTAACCGATTCGGTCCGGGTTCTTACATTCTAAGAATCAACGACTCTAATTCCAATTTCTGATCATTGCTCAGGATATCCGTCTATCTTCACCATTGTTGCTTATAATATAACTATTGTCTTTATTAAAGCTTGCGGATATTCATAATCTTATTCTATTTATTTAAACCATTGTTGCTTATAGTAGCGCGTGAACAGTAGCCACATTAACAGTGATGTCGTGAATAGTAGCTATTACCCCCGGAATCCTATAGCTCTGATACCAATTTCATACGAATCAAATTGGCACCCAAAATTGACTACGGCAGTAAACACTGTTAGCCGAAAGCTTGACTGATAAAACCTGTATTTTGAGAACCTGAATTTCGAGAATCTGAATTTCGAGAACCAAGGAGTCTCCAATGTGTACGTGAATGAACAAAACCGAATGAATGGAAAACAAGGGTGGCCGGCCCTAAATAAAGCCAAAAACGTGAATACTCAACATGCCAAAAATAAGTAAAATAATTAACTAAAAATACGAAAATAGCCCCTGGACTTCATGCTTTATTTTTGCGATAGTAAACCCGGCCCAGTGGGGGTCGGACTGGCCCGCATCAAAAAGGTTGTTGGTCATTTGGTTGTCTTTATATAACTTCTTGATTTGCTTCTAAATTAGGCTTGTTTAATTGTCTGTAATTTAGGTTTTGGGTTGTGATTCTTTGTGGGATAAACCTTGAAGATCTAATGGACACATTGTGTTTCTTTGCGGGTTGTTATTTTATCATGAAGAAGGTGTTTTTATTAATTTTTCCTTTTTTTGCTTTAGATGCAAGTTGAAGACTTACAGTTCTGAAATGTGCTCAAGAGCAAGTATCCTGGGAACGAAAAAACTTGATGAGGTGTATTTCGCATTAAAACTCTTTCGTCCATATTTTATCATCTTCATAATGTAAACACACTGACAAATGAAAATTTGCAGGTAGTGGAAAGCGATGGGGTTCTCTGGGTAAGCCATTTTTGTAGCATCAGGTTCTACAACCCCATCTCATGCTCACCTTCATACCACAAAGAATATTCAAAGATTGCGGTCTAAGGATCATAAAGCAGCACCATAAAAGCACTCTGTAAGGACAATTATTAGTCTATATGTGTGATTTATTTGCTTAATATATTTTAAAATTGACCATAACTCCCAATAAAGGTCATCATTGTGTGAAGGTTCTCAAATTGGCCCAGGTATGTACGAATCTGTTTGTATTTGTATGTAATTGGGGTATAAATTAATTTTTTTTTTATAATTGAATAGTTTGTATATGTATGTATATCATTATATTTTCTTTAATTGGCCCTGATATGTACTCTAAATTTGTCTTTTTAATTATATATGTGTGTATGTAGTTAACTTTTTACATGAGTATAACTGTGTGTGTCGTTTTCTTGGGATCTGGGGTTTATATCAGGACACCACCTTCTTCTATTTTCAACTGTGTATATTGTTTTATTGTGGCAACTGAAACCAGAAATCTTTAGGGGCTTATACCGAAAACTTCAGGGAACAAACTTTCAGTTCTTAGTTCAGTTCAACAAAAAGAAAAGGTTGTTCAGTTTGATAGGAATCCATGTGAGTGCTATAAAATGTATTTGGTTCATTTTTTATAAATCCAGAAAGTGCAAAGGAATTGGAGGCTGATATTACATCCATTCCAGAAAAGAACGTAGGTTTTAACGTTTTCAACTTTTTTATGATGATTGTTTCGTCAATGGTGGTCCCATGATGCGACTTAGTCAAATTATCAATTATTCTTAATAAAATTCTTTCATGTACCTATCTTGTGAAGCATGCCATATTTTGCTAGAAACAATAAACTCCACAAAAAATGATCTATTTGGTTGATGGGTCTTACGGTTGATCCATTAAAACCACTAACAAAAGATTAAGTTTTAGTCAAGTTAAGTTAAAAATGGAAATTTCAGTACAGTTTTTCAAAAAGAACAAGTTGCCCACGAAAAGGTTTACGTTTTCTAGGTGGGCTTAATGTTTAAACTTAGAAAAATCCAAAAAAAAAAAAAAAAAAAAGAACTTGAGAAAGGAAATTTTCATTACAGTTTTGCAGAAAGTTATAATTTCATTTTTTTTTTGTTTCTTGCACTCTGAAAAGTGATACCCCTATTATTTAATCACATTTGTGTTATCTTTAATTATTGATGGTTCAAATGATGGTTGAGTTGAGGAAGGAACAGGGAAGGGGCAACCGGACAAGATAAATGAAAATAATCTACAATCTCTTGCATTTAATTTGGGTTAAATGAAAAAAATACTAACTTATTTTTAAAGTATATTTACTTAATGAAAATAAACTGTATTGTGTACAAGCTTATTGAAATATGCACTTTCTAATAACTCTCTTGTAGGTATTGATGGTTTATTTCAGGGTTGTAACAAATATGGGAGGTATTTGAGAATTATTCTATTTCGGTATGTAAAAATGGAATATTTTATAAATAATCTCTATGGTAATTATTCTATTTGTAATTTTGATTAAAGTCTCTTTTTCATTCTTTTTGATACATAAAGTATGTTTATCATTGGTTTGATGTTTCAGGGATGACAGTATCCATTAAAGTCGATACTACCGGTATCAATAATAAAAAAATGTCATTCTCAGTTGCTATTTAAAATGCAACCTGGTTAAAAAAAAGTTAACATGTTCAATCTATTTCAGTCGTTTAAATTCAATATACTTTATTTTAGTCGTTATAATGCATCCTATTTCTCAATTTTTGCGTAAAATGAAATCTGGTGATGGTTTAAAACAACACATTTTAAAGCAATGTACTTTTATTTTTGTCGTTATGATGCAATGTACTTTAATTTGAGCCGTTTTAATGCAACCTACTGTTGATTCTATATAAAATGCAACCTGGTTAAAAGAGTTACCATTTTTAATCTATTTTAGCCGTTTAAATGCAATGTGCTTTCATTTTTAGTCATTATAATGCAACCTCCTTCTCAGTTTTTGTGTAAAATGTAACCCGGCGTTTTTTAAAATATCAAATTTTGATGCAACTTAGTCGTCATAATGCAACGTACTTTTATTTTAGTCGTTTAATGTAATCTACTTCTTAGGTTCTGTTTAAAATGCAACCTGGTTAAAAAAAAGTCAACATTATCAGGACATTTTAGTCGTTTAAATCCAATATACTTTTATTTTAGTTGTTATAATGCATCATACTTCTGGTGTTGGTTTAAAATGAAATCTGGTGTTGGTTTAGAAAAAGCACATTTTAATGCAATGTACTTTTATTTTAGTCGTTATAATGCAATGACCTTTCATTTTAGTTGGTTTAATGCAATCTACTTCTCAATTTATGTTTAAAATGCACACTGGTTAAGTAAGAACTTAACATTTTATTTGATTAAATGCAATGTACTTTAATTTTAGTCGCTATAATGCAACCTACTTTGTTGTCCAGAAACTATTCGGCATAAGGAACTATCCGCTGTCGCCGCGCCATGTGGGTACGCACCTAGAAAAATAGATGAAACGAAAGCTATAAGCTATAACAAACAATTTAAATACACTTATATTACTTTTTTTTCATTTACATTGCTTTGCTTATAAAGTAACAATATAACTACTTACACTAGAGTCTATGACTATAAGAAGACACAAATTGCAATTTTATGAACAATACTTTTCCTACTCTGTTAGAAAAAAAAATTATATTCTGCTTCATTATATAAGTTACGGTCATATTATTTTGTGTAGACAAAAACTCAATTTGCCAATTTCTTATAGATCATTATGTATCAAAACAAGTTGGATAATAACTTAGAGTTTATTTTTTTTTCTTTTTAGAACGGCAATATAACCTACTCCTACTCCTACTCATAAACCTTAACACCACCTATATCTCATACGAGACTACAACCCTCGACCTCAAGTAGTGAGGACAACACCTGATGCCGCTAGGCTACAAGCCCTTTGGCACTTAGAGTCTATATACTTATGTTTCTGCTTACCCAACAAATGAATTATTATTATTTTAGGTACGGGTGAGATATTCTATCAAAATAAATATGTGTACTTTTAATTTTTTCCATAATATAAACAATATCCTATATCGTTGTATGAATATCACTGCAAGAAAATAGCCATACAACGACGAACCTAACAGAGACAAAAACACTTCAACACAACAAAATAAGCTATAAGGACGACATGTCGTCTTTATAGGGCTAAATTAAATAGACTAATGAATATCTTGTTTGGTTGACAACGACAAACCTAACTGATCAGACAACACATCGTCTTAACATTGAACAATAAAATTTTATGTCACGCTGTATATATATATATATATATATATATATATATATATATATATATATATATATATATATATATATATATATATATATATATATATATATATATATATATATATATATATATATATATATAGAGTTAGGTTCTATTGAGAACCTAAATATTCATGAGATCTTGAGAACCAAATCTGGACCATCAGATTAAAAAAATTGAAGGTCAAGATGAAAAATGGCAGTTTCGTAATTATCAAAAATTTAAATGGCATATTTGGTTTTAAATATCAGTCGCAAGGGGTATATCGGTCATCAAAATACGTGTCCCTATAATTAAGCAACATTAATTTGACTTAAAATAGGAAACCCTATAATTCTCTCTCTTCCTCTCATTCTCACGTATTCAATTCGTCTCATTCTCACGTATTCAACAATCCGATCAGATCTTCATCGTCTCTCTCGCTCCTCTCTCCGATATTTTTCTGTAAAAAACCCTAGAATTCCGACCCATCCAACGGAACAGCCGGTGAAGCCAAACGGCCAGACGGTTCGCAGTTCGCCCACAAAGCTCCAAAGCCTACGTCAGACGACCTCCCTCTTGACCGACTCGCTTTCTCTCAATCACAGCTTCTCCACCACCACAAGGAATCTGTCTGATTTCTTCCTCCCTCTCTTCGTCGTCGCCCTCTTCACCGTCGCCCTAATCGTCTCCTCCGATTGGATTCCCTCTTGCTGCGTTAAGCGAATCTGAAATGAGATCGATGATTGCATCTGGTTCGGTTTTTCAATGACAAATATGATCGATGATTGCATTTGGTTCGGATCTGTGCATTTGGAGGCTGCGATTGCGGCAGGACGGTGGATGGTTGCCGGAGGTGTATCATTGAAGGTCGTTCCGTTTAAGGTACTCCCATCGTCTCCTTTTCTTTTTCGGTTCTTGAAGGCTTTTTCTTTCTCCGTCTCCTTTACTTTTGGCGATGCCCTCTGGTTCGTTTGGTGATGACATCTAATCAAAATCAACCTAATTATAAGAGTTTGCCACTAGTTTTTTTATTTATATAAAGACACATCGTTTAGATGTGCAGTAGTTTATCCTTTGCAAGTCGTTTACATTTTTATTTTGAGAAATTGTAGTAATACAACAATAAATGGTACAATTTTAAGATTTTAAAACTTTCCAGCAAGGATGTTTTAATTAGAGTTCACTGTGAGAAAAAATAGATGGAGTTGAAGAAACCCAAGCAGAACTCCAGAAACTTCGCCTCTCTGTCATCAAAGGACGGTCATGACTTTTGCTAGCTATGCCCTCGATATAACAATTGTTTCCCAAGTAAAAAAAAATATCTTATTTTTTATGTTATAAACTTGTTAATTCTTTGTCTTTATATTAAAAGATTATACTTTTCAACAAATTAATCGATACCTATGTCATATTTCTTTCATATGGACATTTAGTTTTACCATCGAAATGTTTAGATAAAATAGTTTTATCATGGATGCTTTCAATAACAAACTTATATATATAGTGCATATATATATATATATATATATATATATATATATATATATATATATATATATATATATATATATATATATATATATATATATATATATATATATATATGCACATGTGGAGATATATGTACATGTCTATGTGCGTATATATGCCAAAAAAAATTCATTTTTATTTGTTTATACATATATATGCACATGTGCACATATATGTATATGGTCATGTGCATATATAAGCACATGTGCACATGTGCATATGTGCATATACATGTGTATATGCATATCCATTTTTGGAATGTGACATTGGCATGAAGAATTCTCATGAGTGAATAATATATACATATCCATACAGTTGTATGCACATATGCATGCATGTGTATATGTTCATAAATATGTTTGTACATATATGCATAATTGCATACGTGTATTGAATGTATGTGCATATGTGTTATGTATATTGAATATATATGCATGTGTGTGCATATATGCATATGTGTATATGTATATGTGTACATGTGTAATTATGTATGTGTGCAATAATATATGTGTGTGCATATACGCATATCCGTATGTGTTTGTGTATATCAGTATCTCTACATATGTGCATATATGTATGTTCACTTTTATTACCGTTTTTGCAGATTTTACAAAATTTATCGATCAAATTGAAGAGGTGAAAATTGATAAAAGTGAAGAAACTTGACAATCAAGGAAGAAACAATGAATATATTATAAATTTTTGTTGTATTTTTTTTTAAATATTTTATGTATGTGTGGTTCAAAACACTTGTATATTATTATTGCTTTTAATAAATTAGTGTGTTTATTATTTGCGTTAACATATTAGAAGTACAAAATATGTGTATATAAATTCCGAAAATATACATATATGCACCTGTGTATCTGCATATATGCACATTGCAAATACATAAATTTGTATATATGAATTCATAAAATATGCATATATGCACCTACGAATAATTATATATGTACCTGTAATTACGAAAAAAATGTGTGTATTTTAAATTCCAAAAATCAAATTAAAAAAATCTCGAAAAATCTGATATTAAAAAAAATAAAAATCTCGAAAATTTTGATATTAATAAAACGAAATCTTATTATTTTTAAATTTTAAAATTTGAAATTGATTAGGCTTATTTTTAGGAATTGATATTCTGTTGTCAAAAATAAAAAAAAATCAAAATTAAATTAGATTTATAAAATGACGATCAAGCCCTTTTTGATTAGGGTAAGGATCTAATGGATGACATTGAGTTCTCAAGATCTCATGGATATTTGAGTTCTCAATAGAACCTAACCCTATATATATATATATATATATATATATATATATATATATATATATATATATATATATATATATATATATATATATATATATATATATATATATAAAATATATATATATATATATATATATATATATATATATATATATATATATATATATATATATATATATATATATATATATATATATATATATATATATATACATGTGTATATATATATATATATATATATATATATATATATATACATGTGTATATATATATATATATATACATATATATATATATAATATATATATATATATATATATATATATATATATATATATATATATATATATATATACATGTATATATATATATATATATATATATATATATATATATATATATATTATATATATATATATGTATATATATATATATATATATATATATACACATGTATATATATATATATATATATATATATATTATATATATATATATATATATATATATGTATATATATATATATATATATATATATATATATACATGTATATACATATATATATATATATATATATATATATATATATATACATATATATATATATATATATATATGTATATATATATATATACGTGTATATATATATATATATATATATATATATATATATATACATATATATATATATATGTATATATATATATATATATATATATATATATATATATATATATATATATATATATATATATATATATATATATATATATATATTTGAAAAGGCAACTTAAAATAACACCAAACCACCTTAGCAAGGAGCTAAGGCTACAAGGATCCAGAAATTACATAATAGTGAAAGCTAATCTAGGAGAATAAACCCATTTTACACTATCTATCTCCAATTTCCTAGCACGGTTTTTGAGCCATATAAACGCCTCCTTTTGGACTTGCATGAAGATATCATCCACCTTTCCAGACTTGTTTTGAAATAAGGATTCGTTTCTGTTCTTCCATAAGAAATGAAGAGCAGCAAAACCGACAATCATGGAGATTTTCTTTTGGAGTCCTGTATGAGTCTTCGAGGAAAGCCAATCGAATAAGTCTTCCATGCTTCCTGTGAAACCATTATCTAATCCCCACCATTGTTGAATTTTGTCCCATAATTGTTTAGCAATAGGACATTCAAGAAAAACATGCTCGATAGATTCATCCGCAATTTTACAAATCTCGCAAAGAGTTGTATTTATCCCAATTCCCATCTTGCTAATGACAGTTCTAACAGCAATTCGCTTCCTGTATAGTCTCCAAATGAAGATATTGATTTTGTTCGGAGCCCAATTTAGCCACAGGTTTCTCCCGATTTTCTGAGCTTTTTTCTTTGCCACTTGTCGTCTGAACCAGGTAACCGTGAGTCTACCATTTGGGCCGCCTATGCACTTCCACTCGTCCTTTGCGCGATTTAAAGTCAAAGTTCCAATTTCATATTTTAAGTTTTCATAGTCTTCCTTGGATCTCCCTTCTCTTCTGTTATTAATCCAGTCTATCATACAACCGTTCTCATTAAACTTCTCGTGCACCAGACAATCTTTGTTGGGGTCCGTATTGAAAAGTCTTGGGAACCTTTTATAGAGGGGATCTTCTCCGTTCCACCATTCCTTCCAGAATTTGGTACTCTTACCGTCCCCCACCTTTTTCTTTATCAGTGTAGAAGGATCAAGGTTACAAGAATTTAAGTCTTTCCAAGTTTTAGAGATTCTTCTCCAGGTATGCCCCAGTTTGATATCAAGGTCTTTTACATCAGTGTTTCTAGTCCCATGAATGCTGTCGATGAGTTGCACCCATAGAGCGTCTTTTTCTGTTTTATATCTCCATAACCATTTCGCCATTAAAGCTTTATTCAGATCTTCCAATGCACAAAGACCAATCCCTCCATCTTCTTTTTCCTTAAGAACGTATTCCCATTTGACCCAGGAAGTTTTAACTTCTCCATCCTTTTTACCCCAAAAGAAGTTCATCCGCAAGTCTTCTAGAGTTTTGATTGTTTTTTTCGGAGCTTTGAACAAGGAAAAGAGGTACGTACCCAAGCTACCAAGAATGCTACGGTTTATAGTGTATCGGCCACCAATGGAAAGCGTTTTGATTTTCCACTTAGTGAGCTTCTTTTTGAATTTGTCAATCAATTGTTTCCAAGGTTTCGAAGATCCCATGTTTATACCTATAGGCATACCTAGGAAGGTGATGGGAAGTTTCTCCTCCTTGCATCCTAGAATTTGCGCCATTGTCTCGGTAGGAACTTGATTTTGACCGATCCCTATAAGTGCACTCTTCTCAAAATTAACTTTGAGGCCTGCAGTTTTTTGAAAGCAATACAAGATACGTGTTAAATTTAAAATGTTTTCTATCGACCATTCTCCAAAGTAGATCGCGTCATCTGCAAAGAAAAGGTGAGTAAGAAGTGTTTTATCAGAGCCAATTTCAATGCCTTTGTATCTTCCACTGTCTACCGCTTTTTTAATAGCGATATTGAGACCTTCCATGATCAGGGTGAAAAGGAAAGGGGACAGAGGGTCTCCTTGCCTTAGACCCCAAGAGAGAGAGAGAGAATTCGGCCGTAGGACTAGCGTTCACCAGAACTGAAGAGGAGCCCGACTTGAGACATTCGCTTATCCATCTTCTCCACTTGTTACCAAACCCCTTTTTATCAAGCATTGAATCGAGATATTGCCAAGAGACGGAGTCAAAGGCTTTTGCAATATCCGTTTTAAAGATTAAAAAGTTCTTTTTCTTACTTTTCGCCCAATCTATCACTTCGTTAACCATAAGCGGGCCATCAAGAATCTGTCTTTCTTTTACGAAGGCAGATTGCGAGATGTCAATGATTTTGGGAAGCACATTTTTGAGTCTATTGGCAAGCATCTTGGCTAAAATTTTGTAAACACTCGAGATGAGGCTTATAGGCCTATAGTCTTTGACCATGGTGGGGTTTGAGACCTTTGGAATCAGAGTAATAAAAGCCGAGTTGACGCCTTTGGGGATTTTGGGTTTTCTCGCAAATTCATTAAACGCCTCCAGAAGATCTGATTTGAAAACATCCCAAAATTGTTTGAAAAACTCGACAGTGAAGCCATCCGGACCCGGAGACTTGTTACTCCCACAGTTCCATACCGCATCTTTAAGTTCTTTTTCATCAAAATCTCTTTCTAAGTATTTTTTTTCCTCTTCAGAGATTTTAGAAGTCTCTCCTAACTCGTGTCTCCAATTGCATTCTAAATCTTCTTTAAAGATGTTTTCAAAGTATTCTTTGAAGTGATTCTTGACCTTTGATGGCTCCACCTCCCAAATACCATCTATTGTGATGCCCTTGATGCTATTTATATGTTTTCTTTTGTTGATGTTTCTATGATAAAGAGTTGTGTTCTCGTCCCCCTCCAAGCACCATCGATTTTTGTTCTTTTGGGCAATACTGTCTCTTTCTTGTTTGTCTTTAAGGTAAATATTTCTTGAAATTTCGAGTCTTTCCTTCATCGTGACTTGATCAACCATACCTTCTTCTATTTTCCTGTCAATTGCCTCCAATCTTCTGACCCAATCTTTTTTACTAGCTTCATCTTTTTCTCTTTTTTGGATGGACCAAGCTTTAATCTTCTGTTTGACGTTTTTGAGTTTTTGCATAATCACAAACATCTTTAAATGTTGACCTTCAATAGAGAATTCTGACCAGGTTTTTTTCACCAATGCTTCGAGACTAGGATCTTCTAACCAAGAGTTAAAAAACTTAAAAGGAATTAACCCGTAGTTCCGTCTGATCTGTTTTAGAATCACAGGCTTGTGATCGGAGTATAAACGAACATAACTGGTAACTTCAAAGTTTGGCCATAAGTTTCCAAAACCATCGCTGATAAGAAATCTATCTAATTTGAAGATTTTTGTCCCGTCACCCTTTATCCAGGTAAAATCAGAGCCATTCATCTTGACATCCGTAAGGTTGTTGTTTCGAATAAACTCATTAAATTTTTCAGTGGCTTGTTTGTTTAGAGATGAACCTTTACGCTCCTGCTCTCCTCTAACTTCGTTAAAGTCTCCAAAGATGATAGAAATACCGATCCATCCATTTAAATAAGCACTGATAAAGTCCCATAGTTCCTCTCTCTTCTTTGGGTCTTGGCTCCCGTAAATGTTTATGAATGAAACGTCCACATTGTTATCAATCCATTTACCTTGAACAATGATGCAGTCGCTCCTTAAAATCGAGTGACATTTTGAGAACAGGTTTATATTCCATATACTAACGAGACCTCCTCCTTGACCAACACTCTCTTTAAAGATATAATCGAAATCATGGCTGCCCCACATACTCTTGATAATCATGTCAGAAAAGCTTTTTCGTTTAGTTTCTTGGATCCCCACAAATCCGATGGAGTGCTTGGAGATCAGATTGCGGATCCAATTAACTTTAAAATCTCCTCTGCCCAAACCATTTGAATTAAGAGAAAGAATATTCATAATTTACCTTTGCCAACTCCTTTTGATTGTTCCTTTCGAGCTTTTCTTTTTCCTATCGTTTTTTGGAATCCACATTTTGCTCCAACTTCCTCCAATCTCTGTGAAATCCCGATGCTTACTGACGAGTCTTCAGTAAAACTGCTACAATTAGCTTCTCGAGTGTAATCAACCTCCTTGTGTAACATCTGTTTAGTTTGACTTCGAGTTATTCTTTTCTCTTTTAAGAAATTGTTCCCCATTCGTGTTCTTCTGATTCCTTTCTTATTGTGGCTTTCTTCGGTATCATCTTCTCCCTCGATTTGATCTTCCTCCATCTCTATATCTTTCAATTTCTGTTCTAGCGATTTCTCCCTTGAGAGAAGAGTTTTGAGTTTGTTTGAGATCCCCTCTATTTCAGTTTTGTTCGGATCTTCTTCAATAAGGCTTCTCCAGACAAGGATTTGTTTCTCCGGCGTGGACTTATTCTCCTCTTCTCTTCTGTCTTCTTTTTTCTCTGTTGGGCTGGCCCAGAAATGTTTTGTGTTACTTCCTGATTTTATTTCATTTTTATCTAAAATTTTTTCATATGGGCTTGAATTCTTCACCGATATTGGGCTTGGTTCGACTAGTTTTCTCACTTGGCCCAAAGGAGTCGGCCCACAATCTCCTTGCTCTTTGTCGATCTGGAAAAGTTCTTCCGCCTTTTTATTGCTTTTTTGATTATCCTCGGAAACCTTGTAGTCGCATGAGTGTCCATCATCATAGCTTGTATTCTTTTCATGATTGTCATTCATGCGCTCCACTTCAGGACTTGATTCTCGAACTATCGATTCCCCAAAAGATTCCTCGTAATCCTCATCGGAACTATTTTCCGGCGATCCTTCATCCGACGATGAAAAATGATCATCCATATCCGGCGATTTTTCCGTCTCTCTGTTATCGCTTCTCCCCACTGCTTCTCTGAAATTATCAGCAAAAGGATTTGCTTCAATTTCTTTCACCCTTATTTTGTAAATTTTTGAATTGTATGAGACATCCACCGTTTCTTTAATAATGTTATGATCTGATGTTTTAATACAAACTAAACCACTTGACCAGTCGGCATTATTACTATTGCAAGGATCAGTGATAACCACATCTCCCCATTTTCTACCTATAGTGATGAAAGAGTTAGGATTTCTTGCTGACAGAGGGATTCCTTCGATTTTTAACCACACCATTCTTTCTGTGATGTTGACATCTTCATCCCATTTCTTGATCATATTGAAGTGTGCTCCTATTTCTTTGCTTGACAAAACTTTAGATTCTTCTTCAGCACATCTAATGTCGAATAGAATCCACAGGCCTCTTAAGAATTTAATGATTCCGGGTCTCAAACCTTCACAGAGACAAAGTTTTGAAATACATTCAAAGCTGTTGTAGTTTTTGATTTCGCCAACTAATTTAGATTTTAAGTTGTTTATCCAATCTTTGTCATGTACAATATCAGTTAACGGATTTAAATTCTTTACTACACTCTGATCAGAACTAACGGTTTTATTCCTCTGCATTGGATCTTCATAATTGAACCCCTTACCTCCTTTTACGGCATCCGCGAATGAAACATTGTCTTTTATTTTGCCCCATACTTGGTTGATTGTTTGAACTTCTTCTTTTTTGTGGATGTGGTCTTTTATCTCTTGTGGATTTTGCTCCTTTTCTCTAGCAAATTTTGCTATGTTCGCAAACAGCCTTCTACTTCCCATTGGCATCTCGTTCAACTCCTTTTCTCTTTTTGACTCATCTTGAATGCTTTCGAATCTGACAAAACCAAAACCAAATCTTAATCCATGTTTATCTCTCCTTTGGCTAATGTATACATCCAAAATCTTCCCTGCTTGCTTCAGTTCTTTTCTAATCTCCGTCCAATGCCAGTCCCAGGGCAGGTTTGAGATGAAGAATGAAGTGGCCTCCTTGTACTCCCAGTTTTTCTGAGTGTCAACTCTACGTCGGATCTCATTTCTTCCTACCCAAACAAATGAATTTCGTCTGGCCTCCGCTTGCCGCCGGTGATTGCTAGTCCTCCAGCCTCTAGTCTCTCTCCCTCTTCCTCTCTCTCTCTCTCTCTCTCATCTCTTATATTATATATATATATATATATGTATATATATATATATATATATATATATATATATATATATATATATATATGTATATATATATATATATACATATATATATATATATATATATATATATATATATATATATATATATATATATATATATATATGTATATACATATATATATATATATATATATATATATATATATATATATATATATGTATATGTATATATATATATATATATATATATGTGTGTGTGTATATGTATATGTATATATATATACATATATATATATATATATATATATATATATATATATATATATATATATATATATATATATATATATATATATAGGGCTAATAACATAAAAACCACCGTATTTTGGCTAAAATCTGGTTTAAGCACTATATTATTTTTTGTTCTAAAAAAGCCACTCATACTTTCAAAAAAATTCGTAAAAACCACTTATATTTTCAAAAAGATACATTGCGACCACTATAACAAATAAAAATCAATATTTTATGCCGCCAATTCGGAACATTTTTTTACCCCTATAGCATTCAAAATTTAGTGGATTCAGTTGGACATCATATGCATTCACAACGTGGCCGAAAAACTGCACTTACGAAGACCAAAATCACATGTAGAAAACTTAACGTATCATTTTCACTGCAATTAAGTTTCAATATTTGCTTCAAATGTCGATATGAAACTTTTCACATAATATTTCGATGAAAATAATTGTTTAAAGTTATAAAATAAAATGAACAGTGGTCAATATGGAATTTTTTAAAAGTATGGATGGTTTTTATGGAACAAAAAAAAATATAGTGGTTAAACCAGAATTTTATGCAAACTACAGTGGTTTTTATGTTATTAACCCATATATATATATATATATATATATATATATATATATATATATATATATATATATATGTATATATATATATATATATATATATATATATATATATATATATATACATATACATATACATATATATATATATATATATATATATATATATATATATATATATATATATATATATATACATATATATATATATATATATATATATATATATATATATATATATATATATATATATATATATTTATGTATGTATACATGCTCGCACACCCCCCTCCCCCTCCACACACATACATACACACGCACGCATGTACGTACACACACATATACATATACATATACATATACATATACATATACATATATATATATATATATATATATACATATATATATATATATATATATATATATATATATATATATATATATATATATATATATATATATATATATATATATATATAACAAGACATTCCAAATCGATTAACAGTAAAAAAAATAAGTTTTTCATTTCAATGTAGTTAATCTAAAGTAATAAAATATTTTAAGCCAATAAAGTTTTGAAATTTTTATATTGAAATAAGTTTGTATTTTTCAACAATATACATCTATCAATACTTTTACTATATCAATTTCATCATGCATATTAACCTAAAAATATACAATATTATATTTTTATAATAATTGACAATTTTCTAAATATTTGATTTTAAATCAATTAAAATTTATAATATTTAAAAGTTATGTTGGCTTATAACAAATTGTATATATTATAACTAACCATAATGATCGTCTAGGGTGTGTGTGTGTTTATATATATATATATATATATATATATATATATATATATATATATATATATATATATATATATATATATATATATATATATATATATATATATATATATATATATAATGAGAGAGAGAGACAGAGAGAATAATGATTTTTATTTATCACTAAAAGATGTCTTTTACAATGATATCGAGATTGATTTCTGAAATGTCACATGTTTCTCCATAAGTTCATAATGCGCCAATTATCACCTGGAAAAGAGCCATTGCTATTGGAAAAATAAAAACCAATCTGAGTAACATACCAATAACACCTATTCATTTTAAACAAATCTGAACCACAAACAGAAATTATATCTTTATCGAAAACAGGTATTTCTTTATGGTGTCGTATATCATTACTGCTATCATCGAACCAATAAAATCGACAATTATAACTCGTGGTATCACTTAAATTCATACGGAATTTCCAAGAAAGACAACCACCAGGTTTGAGTAGCTCTGCGTCAAGATCGTCACACCCGACAACTAATTGAGGAACATTTCCATTGGTAATGGTAATTCTATATGGTTGAAGCCATTTGCTCGAAGGCGAATCTTTAATTTTCAACGGATTATCCAAACCATATACAAAAATAGCAAGATGGGATAGAAAACAAAGGAACAAACACCATTTTGATGAGAAACCCATATTTCAAAAGATGTTTTTTTGTTTATAATTGATCTTGTTGTCATGGTATATATATATACACACACAACACGGTGATATTAATTATATCCAACTAGCATTTAGTTACTCCTAAGAATCATTTATGGGGTCGATTATATTAATAACAATTGAAGTTATAATGTTATAATTTTGTTACCATATTTTTTAGTTATAACTATTATAATTATAATATATGTAAAAATTATGTTATATTATAAACTTGATGATATATAATTACATCTAAGAATCATTTAAGGGGGTTATATAAATTACAATTGAAATCATGATGTTATAAACTTTTTACCATATATTTTTGACTAATATCTATTATAATTTTAATACATCTATGACTAATATCTATTATAATTTTAATACATCTAAGAATCATTTAAGGGCGGTTATATAAATTACATTTGAAATCATGATGTTATAAACTTTTTACAATATATTTTTTACTAATATCTATTATAACTTTAATACATACATGTAAAATGTGTTATATGATAAACATGGTGATATATATATATATATATATATATATATATATATATATATATATATATATATATATATATATATATATATATATATAAGCGATCGGGTGAGCGCTTTTTCTTAAAGTGAGGACTAGTAAGGACACCTTAAAAAATTGAAAAAAATAAAAAAACATATAAATAATAAAATGGATCATAGTACTATATTGAAGAAAAAAATTCGAAAAAAAACTTTTGGATCATCATTTTTTATAATGAACTAATCATACACAAAAAAAAAAAATTTGGATCGTTGCTGTTTTTCAGTGATCCAAAAATTTTTTTTTTATAATAAGATAGTACTATTCTCGATTTTATGATTTTTTTATATTTTTTTTCAGCTTTTTTATGGTGTTCTTACAAGTCCTCAACAAAAAAAGAGTTATTACCAGAATGGGCCCTTATATATATATATATATATATATATATATATATATATATATATATATATATATATATATATATATATATATATATATATATATATATATATATATATATATTACACAAGTATATTAACTATATTTCCAACTAATCCTTAGTTACATCTAAGAACTATTGAAGGGGTGGTTATAATAATTACAACTCATGTTACAATATTATAAATTTTTTACCATATATTGATGAACGATGTCTATTGTAATTATATGTAAAGACTATGTAATACTATAAATATTAAATGCTATCTTTTGTATAAAATATTTTCACCACATTTTGATGTTCTTAATGATGAATAAATGTTATTGGTTTAATGATGAATAAATGTTATTGGTTTATTAGTCGGAAGCCATTTTATTTTCTAAACACAATACAATATTCATGGGAGACAATTGGGATTTCATGTATTTGTGGAATTAATGATTCGTGATTATTATTTTGGTATGTAATTAATGAGAAAATGTTGTTTCTCATAAAGATTACTTATGGATTATTGTGTATCAACATTTTTATTATTTATTATCTAATGTTATGTTCTTAAATAAAAATTGAATAATTGTCATACACGATTCGAAAAGTTCATACTTTATAATATTTAAATGACGGTTTCTTAAAATTTTATGGATGGTGGTTGTAAATTAAAATTGATTCGCATATATGTTGAGAGTTTATAAAAACTACGACAAATAATACACTAGTATAAAAAGGTTGTTACTGTTGTACTATAGAATTTGGTGATTTTTCCGGATTGATTACTGAAGTTGTTTTTTTTTTTTTTTTTTTTTTGCACAATAGGTCATTAAAGTTAAATTTTACATCCTAAACAGGTCATCGATGTTAAAAGTAACTGGTTTTCACATTAGTGTAAGGATTTATTTAACATGTATATTCAACTTTAGTGACCTATTGCGCATAAAAAAAAAAAAAAAAAAAAAACTTCAGTAAGCAATTCGGAAAAAAAAAACTTCAGTGACCTATCGCAACCACAAAGACCATAGTCGGTCTCAATCTCCCCTTCTCCGTATCGAATCTCCCTTCTCTGTTCCGCCCTCTCTCTATCTGTTTTTCTAGTATTAATCGCGAATCATTGCCGCCACCGGTGCGATTTTTATTTTCATAAAAACCGGAAATTGTCGGTGCGGTGCGATTTTTATTTTTACAAAAACGGCAAAAAACAGAAGCGCGACGCTTGTAAGAACCGAACCGCAAATCGCAATATAAACCGAATCGCACCGCGTATCTTATATTAAAACTGAAAAAAAAAGTACAAGAAAAATTGAAAAAACACATCGCATTAAAAAACCACACTGTTCGGTTAGTGAAAAATCGCATCACATTAAAAAACCACACTGTTCTCTTAAAACCAAAAAACCGCATCGCATTAAAAAAACCACACTGTTCGGTTATTTTATAGGAAATATCGCATTTGCGGTTTGCAGCGCGGTTATTATCAAAAACTGCATCGTGCTCACCTCTACTTTTTGTAATTAAGGAGTTCTCTTATGTGTATATAGTGCTCATTTCATTCAAATGGGTCTATAGACTCATACATTTTAATAGTTGGATCTTCATCATCATCACATTGGTGTTATAGTTGCAATCGATTTATTAGGGTTCAAATGCATCCTTATATTATCCCGATTGCAATCGATTTATTAGGGTTTAAATACATCGATTTCGTGCTGCGAATATGTACATGGTTGGAAAACAGACAAAACAATCAGGTACCGAGTCCTAGCCCTTCGTTAGTTTGACGAGCTAGAAGAAATGCTGGTGAATGACCATCGTTTAACCCGGTTATCCTTCTCCATAGACCCATAAACACACTGGAATAACCCAATAGTGGTACAGAGGAATACAGCATGGACAGCGGTTGTGATTTGCGATCAATACGAGAAAAAGATATATAGAGAGAGGGCGAGAGAGAGAAGAACAGAGAAGAGAGATTCGAGACAGAGAGGGAGAGATTGAGACCGACTATGGTCTTTATGGTTGCGATAGGTCACTGAAGTTTTTTTTCCGAATTGGTCACTGAAGTTTTTTTGCGCAACAGGTCACTAAAGTTGAATTTACATGTTAAATAGGTTCTACAGTAACGTGAAAACCAGTTAGTTTTAACATCGATGACCTATTTAGGATGTAAAATTTAACTTTAGTGACCTATTACATAAAAAAATTTAGTGACCAATCCCGAAAAATCATCAAACTTTTTTATGCTACAGTGATAATAACCCGGTATAAAAACCACATACACCAAGTTGTAAAATTGTGGCCATAAGCTTTTTGCCATGATATTTTTTAAACCAATATATAATCCATCTTTCGCTTCACAATTGATATACTTACGACTATATTAAAACCTAGTGACTACATCTCATTCCATAGCCATATATAACAGAATCATGGTTGTTTCATAACCGAGACCATAAATCTTTATGGACACGTAATTTTCTTTTGTTGTTGCCATTGTTCATCTTATAATTGTGGTAATTGTTGACTATTGTACACAACTTACTAGAGAAAAATCAATTAAAACCATGACTATATTTCTTTTATAGATATATAATTTTTCCCGTGACTCTTGTTCACCATATATTCACGTTAATTTGTTTCACCATGACCCCTATCTATCATTAAGACACATAGACACTAGAAAATAATATAACCATGGACAAATTTTTTTATAGACAAACACTTCTTTTAACTAGGATTATTGTTTATCTTACAACCACATATATATTTATTTTCAGTGTGGTGGTTGCTACCATCCGGAGAAAAATATTTTTAGTGTGACTTATTTCCATCTTTTAAACATATGAAACCTATTAAACCTTGACAACAATTGTTCTATAGACACATGTATTATTCACTATAAAGATTTGATACCCTATAATAACATTAAATTCGAGATGATGACTAGGTCACAAACATGAACACTGAAGAGATGACGGACGAGTCACATAAGAAGATAAGGGCAAGGAAGAAAGGTTTAAGGATCACGACAAAAGAATTTCCTTCGCTCCAAGTCTTCGTCTACTATTCACTTAACTAATATCACGCTCCTCATGCTTCTTGCTTGCTCAAAGTTGTCACCAAAATTCCCTATTCGGCTCCTCAAGGTCAAGACCATCTCAAAAATCCACTACTCTTCAAGCTTCATTCGATATAAGTTGTCCCTTCATCATCTACTATCATCCTTTATTCTTCAAAGGCACTTGAAAGCCTGAAGCCAAATCCTTAGCAATCATCATCCTCACGAAGTTGTTCATCATGTTGCAAGGCGCTCATCATCCTTCAAGGTCACACTTCATATTCACAAAAGAAGCCTCATATATGAATCCTTTCTACCAAGGACATTACTCATAACTCTCCTAGTTTACTAATTAATTGATTAGAACTTAAGCACAAACAAGTATTTATCATTAAGTTCTAAAGGCCAACTACTTAAGTGGTCAAACATTCTTAAGAAAATCATAGTTTAAGTCTAAGCACTACTCCTAGTGCCTAGTTCACTTAAACTCATGCTCTGATACCAAATTGAAACATCCTTACCAAAGGCTTTTTATAAAAACAACATTTTAAACCATAGTTTGTCATCATTGTTTGTAAATCATCACATGTCATGTGTTATATTCCAAAACATCTCAAAATAATAGTTAATTTGTGTTTGAACACCTTAAAACTTAGTGAGATTTATTGAAATTTTCTTCAAAGTTAAGTTGCGGAAAATCTTATGGTCTCGCTTTAATGAAAATCAACTTGGTTTGTAAAAGAGCGAGGTTGTTACAACCTGAATACCATTACACATCTTAAATAAAACCACACAACTCGTGGTCTTCTAAAATGTCCAGATCCTCTAAAGTCATCTTATCTCCTCAACATACACATCAAAATAAGTTAGGCAATGGAATGTCTAGTGAGCTTACCTAGGACTGTCCCATTTGGAGTGGCCAGTGTAACCAACACACTCAAAACAAACCCCCCAAAAATAGTTTTCTCACGGTTAAAGTTGTAAAATTTATCATCTCAAAAGTTGTATAAAACATTAGTACGCCATAAATGTTTAATAAAAAATGGATAGTTATGAAATGCAATGCAATGCATGAAACAACTATCCCAACACATGTTCATCTCATAAAAGTCCATCTCACCCTCAATGGCACCTACCCAAGTTCACAAGTAACATGCACAAAGCATACTACTTGATTCCCCAGCAGGTTCAACTAAGACTAGTGGCTATCACACTAGCCTCATGAGGGGTAGCTACGCCCTCATGCAGTCCCCTATTGGCGGGAACAATCCCACAAACATCGTTCGAGGGATCATCTCATACCCTCTATGTGTGATAATCGTCATCAAGGTAGCTATTTCAGCCCATCGTCGTTTAATTCATCATAAGATTCACACAGCCAATCCCATCCTATATGAAATACACAAATGGGATGCTCCAAAAACTCTTTCAAAACAACATCATAGTCTTTATTTGAAAACAATATTAAAACTCCTTTTTATGCAACACACAAACAACAATCATATAACACTTTGGACATAATAAACATGCATGAAAGTAGTTGTAACCCACACTAAAGATAGTGATAGGGATGTGTACTCCCGGTAAACTCACTTTATAGCGTCAACTGAAAAGTCAACAATACTCCGTATAGTCTCTTCATGTCAGGAAACGTCTAATTCCTAGACTTCTTGTCTCGATATCCAATTTCCCTATGCGATCAAACATATAAAAATAAATGCATGATCTAAAGGTATCAACTTTTTTCCTACTCGGCCACAGTCTCATCTCATAGCTGAACTTTTGTCGGTACAAGGACTAAATTTAATCATCTAGTCTATAAATTACCTTAGGCGGTCATCAAGCTTGAATTAGTAATATAAAAGTTACATCGTTCGTTAAACAAGACTTTGTTCGACAAGGTATCGTATTTTCAGAAATACGTCTTTTGATAATCTAACTCGTTCTAAAATTTGTATTGTTTCTAATAATAAAGTTAAATGGAGTTTGATGAAATATCCTATGTCTTAAGTAAATAATTGATTAAGGCTATGTTTGATAAACAAACTGAAAAACTAGCAGGTAGCTAGAAAGCTCGCGACTAACTGAAAAACGAGTTGCAGCTAAAAAGCTAGCTGATAATAAATTATGTTTAGCAAAACTAGTTGTATATAAATATCCATTTATATTTTGAAGGGTAAAATTGGAAAATTTTGAAAACGCTACTTTAGATATTACTCATACTAGCATTTTAAAACACTAGCTTATATGCTAGTTTATACGCTAGTTTTTGGTACGTCAAACATGTAAAATAAAAAAAACTCGAAAAAAAATGCTAACTTACAAGTTAGATGTGGCGTGCCAAACATAACCTAAATAAAATTCTTGAATAAACTAACCACTTAACAGCCCAACTAATGTAAAACCCTAGCATTTAGGCCCAAATATTTGATAAAACAAATAACCCAAAGCTGGAGGGATGGAGCGTACCCTATGCCGGCGCTTCATTGCTGCAATCCAACAACCGGCGCTGTCTCCGCCACCGTCTGCTTCACCCCTTCCAGTGGCCTGCGCCACTCCGACAATACCAGCATCTCCTACAGATATCTTCTCCGACCACGCAACGTCCACCGGCGGTGGTTAGTCAAATCGGGACTAAGCCACCCCACCGAAAGGGCTTGGTTGCTTCACATCTCCGACCACGCAACCTCCTTCCTTCGCATTGCTCCGGCCAACACCTCCATCGACTTGCCATAGAACCCACGAGACCCGCTCCAACACTAGCTTGACTTCATTCCCGTATCTCACTCTCTCCACGATTCTATCTCTTCGTCTCTCTTCCTAGGTCGTTATGGACCGTAGGTTTGGCCGGAGACCTCAAACATCTCTCTTTCCCCGAAATCCTTCTGCATCACCGAACATCAGAGATGGTGATTTGACGCTGGCCAAAGCCCCCACAACCCTTACTTGCTCTCTTTTCCATTTCCAGAAAATACACACTACACACCTACAATGCAAAACCTGCAGGTCCGGTGGGTGGCTCCAACTATTCAACCACAGTTAGAGGGGAACGATGGTAATATGACGGTGTGAACTAGCGATAAACCTCCACTTCGCCACCCCCACCCTCACGTTGAACTCATTGGAGATGCCCCTCTCCTTCTCACTCCCCTTAACTCCATCTCTCTCTCGTTATCTCGAACATTCTCTCTACCTCTCATTCACTCACCTTGCCAATGGACAGTGGTATTCAAATGATTCTGGGATGATC
>CM042016.1:103511042-103668542 GCA_023525715.1 Cichorium intybus | reverse complement strand
TTCAGTTGTCGTTTCAACTTTTTAATATCGCCAGTAATTTATGCAGTCATGTGACAGATGACTATTAATAATTATATAGTTATAATAATTACGTCAAAGGAAGTAAAAGTGAGCATTCAATAGAATAGAAATCAAAGATGATTCCATGAAACTAGTATTACAACCTAAAAATAACGTAATTGTAAAAATAATTAAACCCCCATTTAGCTCAAATCCACGGTAGGATAAACAGCTTCACTCTGTGACATGCTACTAGAGTCACCTCTTATGCTCGTTTTCCCTTTATTGTCTGAACCACGACGTTTGCCTGATCCTTCTGGTTTACGGGTTGGAACTAACGCAGGACATGTAGTTCTTGTATGACCCCTTTGATGGCAACGAGAACATTCTTTTATTATTGGACCCTCACCTTGTGACGGAATACGATCCATATTTCTCGGTCTTCCAGGTAGACGTATGTCCATGACTGGGGGTCTTACAAAAATCAAATCGTCCGGTGTCTCCCAATCACAAGGGGTGGGTAGAGGGTTGATAATGGACTCGTATGTCTTTCTATAAAACACAACCATATATGCATTGTGCACCCATCCAGTGCAATCTCCATGGTTTAAGCTGTTTAAAACTCTTATTAGATGGCCACAAGGTATGCCAGATAGTTGCCACTTTCGACATGAACACGTTGCCTTTGCAAAATCGACAATCACATCCCTAAGGAAGTCTACAACCTGGAATCTTGTACTTGAAATTGGATGGACTAGCCAGTTGCTGCTTTTAGTCATTCTTTTACGAATCTTTGCTTCCGCCCATGGAGTAAGTGTTGTTTTTATATCATCTAAATAAATATTTCAAGTTAGTAGGTCAAAATTTTCAATACAAAGTAAATACGACAACGTTATTAGTGTATCATGAACGATGTAAGTCTTATTTGCACGATTGCGGCGTTCAAAATACCATTGCTGCATTGTTGTTCGAAAAAAGTCAATGAGCATCAAGACTGGCATCTTTCTGGCGTAGCGGGATAGTGCGTTTATGGACTCCGCGCTGTTAGATGTCATTATATTATACCGCATGCCTTCAAATCTAGACCGAGCCCATTTTTCTGGACATGCCCTGTCCAAGTACGCATACAATTCAGGATTATAATTGTTAATCCTTTGCATCCAATCATTAAATTCTTCGATTGTATATGCTTTACACGCCCCCAAAAGAATGACTTGGTGCTTTTCTTGGATCCAAACTTGGTCACTACATTAGAATATAAATGATGACCACAAATTCCATGATGTGAGGTAGGGAACATGTTTTCAATGGCTGCGGCTATTGCCGTATGCCAATCAGATATGAAACTAAGAGATCTCATGTCGCCAACGCAATCGTGCAGTTTCTCCATGAACCAATACCATGTTTCCGTGCACTCGCTCTTGCATATTGCATATGCTACCGGTAATATTTGATTATTACCATCCATTGCAACTGCCAATAACATAGTGCCCTTGAAGTCGCCCTTGAGGTGGGCAGCGTCTACCACCAATGTAGGTCTACACCAATTGCGGAAAGCAGTTAACTACAAAAAAGTTTGTTGTGTTATTGATACGGTTACATTCGTATAGTGGTTGTGAAATTTATTAGTTAAAACAATACTTACAGCGCAGCCTAATGAAATATATATAAATTGAAATCGATCGTCACCATCTTTTCTGATTGAAGTTACAGTTCCAGGATTATGCTTTTGCAAGTTGTAGCAATACACAGGGAGTCTTGTGAACGATTCCGCTGGATCACCCCTTAACAGATACAATGCATGTTGTTTCGCCCTCCATGCTTGTTTGTAACTAATATCAATTCTATACTTTGAATTGATATCATGAATTATGTCGTTGCCACGATATACCCTACTTTGGTTGGCAGCCATAACCTCAGACAAAAGATGACCCAATACTTTCTTGTTTGCTTGGCGATGGTTTGGGTTGAGTTGTGAAGACGAGCACGTGTGTTCATCAACAATCTTAGTGCATTGGAATGAGCCGTCACCGTCTTTTTCTGATGTGGCTGTAAAACACCAACTACAGTTATCTTGACAACAAATAGCCTCATACCTTGTTTTTGTTGATCTTCTAACTTTGTATTGAAAGCCTTCGGTCATACTTTTAACACCAAGTGCAAGTTTCATAGCGTCTTTGTCTTTTATAGGCTTGGAAAACTCTAATATTTTGTGATGGGTGGTGGCTGTAAGATGAGGTTTTTATTTTTGATGGTACAGGACATGGCGGCGGCTGTGGCATACCGTACAACAATGTGCTTTTTAACCGATTGTGTCGAGCATCCTCCGACCCTCCTTCGTGGTCGTTTTGATCAGCCGTCACTCCTTCGTCACGATCACTTCCTTCCAAGTCCGATAAACGTAAATCACCATCCACGGAATCCCCATTTGGTGCTAGATTACCATCATTTAGAAGGACACAAACTTTATCGTAGTCTTTTTGATCAGTCGTGTCTGCATTACTCATCATATTTTTGGCGCCAAAATTATCCGCACAAGTACCAATGTCGTCCTCTCCTGCGTACTTGAAATTTTCAGGTTCCACATAGTGGATTGGTTCTTGGAAGACGGTTTCTGGAACAGTGTTGGTGGTCATAATATTACATGGAGCGTTGTTGCTCCCAAATCCGCTGGACTTCTTTTCCTGTGATGTTTTGCACAGGTCGTTACTTTGAATCTCATCATCTGCAACAACGTAAATAGGAACGATGGTGTTCACAGCTTCGATAACTTCTATCAAATGCATGATATCATTGTCATCAACTATCTCCATAACATAGTTATATTCTGGATGTTGAATTGATAATCTAGCACTCGATTGAGCATCGAAACCCGCCTTTGATTTTACCAATAAAGAAAAATCATGAAAATTTATATTTGAACTAAATTTCACTCCGTAATTCTTATGGTTTGGGCTAACGTATTTAGGTTGCTCATAAACTGTGGACCAATGCCCACCGGTGCACACTAGAACAAAATATTTTTTCTGGGATGAACTCATTGTGTAATGTAGTTTAGATTGAATTTCACTCCGTAATTCTTATATTTTTTCTGGGATGAACTCATTTATATAGTTTGTATGACAGCGAATCTCGCAGTCAAAGTTGTACGAATACGCAGTCAAAAGTTGTACGACTACGCAGTCAAAGTTGTATGACTACGCAGTCAAAGTTGTACGAATACGCAGTCAAAGTTGTACGAATACGCAGTCAAAAGTTGTACGACTACGCAGTCAAAAGTTGTACGACTACGCAGTCAAAGTTGTACGAATACGCAATCAAAGTTGTACGAATACGCAGTCAAAAGTTGTACGACTACGCAGTCAAAGTTGTACGAATACGCAGTCAAAGTTGTACGAATACGCAGTCAAAGTTGTACGACAACGCAGTCAAAGTTGTACGACAACGCAGTCAAAGTTGTACGATTGTGCAGTCAAAGTTGTATGAATACGCAGTCAATGTTGTACGACAACGCAAAGTTGTATGAATACGCAGTCAATGTTGTACGACTATGCAGTCAAAGTTGTACTAATACGCAGACAATGTTGTACGACTACGCAGTCAAAGTTGAATGAATGCATAGTCAATGTTGTATAGAGTTATAAATACTGTTACAAGCTAGTAAGCATTTCTGGAGTTACATTATGAGTTCTTCTAAAGATGCTACTTGGCATTGTGAGGATGAGGATTGTTACATTTGTTCAGATATTAACCCTTTTCCCGATGTCTGCCCAGGTCAGCCAGGATATTCTATGAATGATCCACTACCAGATAAAATGCCTGACTATATATTTGATGCGATGACACGCGTAGAAGAAGAAAACAAAAGAGACCTGGAAAAAACAAGGATTCTAGATGACCGTATAGAAGTCCTTTGTGAGAAATTGAAGGAAAAGAAAATTTGGGTTAAAGATACGTCTATGAAGCTAAACAATGCTAAACGTTGGATTGAGGAAACTGAACAACAAGTTTCTAAGCTTGTGGAAGAAAAAAAAATCGTATTGCGGATGTTAGTAGGATAAGGGGAGATTTTATCGACCGTGAAAAAACAATGTATCCGTTGCAATTCCCAAATTTGTGGCCTAGTAATTAATATTATTTATTATATTATTCCAATTAAAGCAAATCGCAGTCTATATACTAGACAGTTGATGTGACAATTAAGTAGATGTAGGTAGAGTGGTTTGTTTGTATCTGTATCTTTCCTACTTTTCATCTCTATATAAATGTGTGCTCTTATGGTCTAATGCGTATCTTTTTGTTGTATCTGAGGTTGTTCCATCGTCAAAATATCAAATGGCAAGAACATGCGGTTGTTGCGGTTATCCTACATTAATACGTGTGTCGAATACAAGCAGAAACCCAGGAAGACAGTTCTATGCTTGTAGTAACAAGGTAATATTATAATATCGAACCCACCTATGTTTTATAATATGATCGTACTATATGATAACCTTTGCTGTAATATCATTAATACAGATGCTAAACTGTGGCTTTAATGGGTGGGTCGATGAAGACAATGTTGTTGCCAGAATTCAAAGAGATAGAGAACTAAGAAGGCTTCAACTCGAGAATTGAAATTTGAAGATCGTCCTAGTGCTCAGTTGGATGCTTTTTGTAGCCATACTAGTTTATAAAGTCTAATTACCATATAACGGTGATGAATTGTGTAATGGTAGTAAAGTAAATCCTTATATGACTTTACTGAACCATCTAGTAGTTTTCCCAATGTATGTAACGTCGTTGGACTCTAATTTAAATTTCTATGTTGTCCTTAAAGATCCAACAGGTAAACATACTTTTGCAATCATGAAGTAAACTTAACCAAAACCTTGAATCCCGTACCAACTAAATAATACATGTCTTGAATAGGAAACACCAATACCTTTTTTGTAAACTTAACCAAAACCTTGAATCCAGAACCAACTGCTTCGTCTCCTATGAACTACACCAAAGATGCAACATAACAGTCGGAGTTTGCAGAAAGAAATAGAAGCAATTTCGGTAAATGCAGCTAAAGACAAAGCTAATACAAAGCTAATGGGGGGGAAAACAACGAAATACTTTTAACACAAAGGTCATATATCTAATACAAAGCTAATGGGGGGAAAACATTTAAGACAAAGCTAAAGGGGGTAAAACATCCACCATGTTGACAGGTACATGCCATTCACTTTGAGGGGGTACAGCCTGCACCACTTCCGTTTGATATGCAGCTCTATATGCAGCCGTAGTGAAATAAATGTTCACCGTATTAAAATCCTTCTGTAACATCATATAGGTTCGATACGTAGCCAGGCCGTGACGACATGGAATACCAGAAATCCTAAATTTTCCACAATCACAAGTGTGTTCACGCAGGTTAACAAGATATGTTTTCGTGAAGTCACGGACAAAAAACTCGGTGTTGTATAATTCCGTTACTTCACATGGTTCAGACTTGCGCATTCGTCTATAAAGTATGTTCTCTGCATACGGGGTGAGTTCATGATGAAGCATGCCTGAAACAAATCATTAGGAAATTAGCATAAGTCAAAGTATCTTACACACAAATATAATTAAATAATAACGATTAACCTCCTAAAGCACCGCGATCAGCATAAATACGTTGCAGCATGTCAACGAAAGACCGAAGAAGTGATATTATTGGTAAATCTTGTTGAGCTGCAGAGACCCAACGAATCTCATCGGGCATTATTATGGAGAGGATGTTGTAACGGAAAATAGGGAACATCACCCGTGCCCATTTTTCTTGAGAAATACCTTCAAACCAGGTCATTATATCTTGGCCCCCGTGTTGGACCAAAACATCTCTAAGTATAGCAAAGTTCGGTTCAAATTGACGTAATTCGTAAGCCTTGCAAGTCTGCCAGAAAATATGTGGACATTCTTGGAATATTGACATTCTATCAACAAAATATTTAAACACACTTTTGCAACAATATCCATGGTAACAGTGTGGGAACACATGAGATAGGGCGACGTCTAAGTGATTGGACAATTTGGTAATGAAACAAACTTCTCTAGCATTTTTAATGCATTCATGTAGTCTCATAAGGAACCATGTCCACGAATCTAACGATTCTGAGATTCCAAGACCGATTGCTATTGGTAGAGGTTGATGGTTTCCATCTACCGAGACCGCTACGTACATTGTATGGACGTATGGTCCATTCAATGGCAGGCACTCCAGGAAAATGACTGGTAGGGTGGTAGAAAGGAATGTATGCATCTACAAAAAGGTTTACAACAAATGTTAGTAGTATAGAGTTGTGATCATTAGATTAAAAATATGATCAGAATAACAACTTACGACACATCCTACAGCCATAAAACAAAATTCAAATCGTTTCTGGGCATCTTGCTTTATGCTAGTGATTGTATGTGGGTTCGCAAGTTGAAGGTTATGGTAGAAGAGGGGAAGGCGGGTAAAGCTTTGTTTGTGTTGCTTGGTTGATGTACTCATTTTGGATAATAATTGAAATACAGACTGATTGATTACAAAGTATGGAGATATCCACGTATTTATATCCTACTCATTTCGATTACTGTTGACTACACACCCTACCTATTGCTAAAAACTATAGACAATACACTGCTCCCTAATACAGCACAGTGTAGAGTACCCTATGGACATGACATTTCACTGCATGGACACTATACGGGCTCCCATGGGCTGCGTTTTCCTCTAGATGGGCTGTGTTTTCCTGTAGATAGGCTGCGTTTTCCGTATGTAGAAAATGTCGTTGACAAGACAAGACACTGCTCCCTATTACAGGACACTGTAGAGTACCCTATGGACATGACATTTCACTGCATGGACACTATACGGGCTCCCATGGGCTGCGTTTTCCTCTAGATGGGCTGCGTTTTCCTCTAGATGGGCTGCGTTTTCCTTATGCAGAAAATGTCATTGATAAGACAAGACACTGCTCCCTATTACAGGACACCATAGAGTACCCTATGAACATGACATTTCACTGCATGGACACTATACGGGCTCCCATGGGCTGCGTTTTCCTCTAGATGGGCTGCGAATTCCTCTAGATGGGCTGCGTTTTCCGTATGCAGAAAATGTCGTTGACAAGACAAGACACCGCTCCCTATTACAGGACACTGTAGAGTACCCTATGGACATGACATTTCACTGCATTTCGCAGTCAAACACACTTATTTCGTAGTCAAACTAACACATGCGATTTCCCTAATTTCTATATAAATAAATTTTTTCATGTCAACTATCACATCTACACGATCAATCAAATTTAGATATTTTTTTTGTAAACATGTCTGGTCAATCTCAGAAGTTAAAACGGGTATTGGAAAAACGCAAGGCTCCTTCTACATCAACAACTCCACCTACTATTGATGATAGGATGCCAGAGGAAATGAAAAGAATTCTCCTTCACAGCGCCTCTGAAGTCGACAAACAAATTCAATCAATTGCTGAAGATACAAAATTCTTAGAGGGTCAACGAAGATTAGTTGACGGTAAAAAAAGTTGGATAGCTTCAAAAAAACAAGAAGTAATAGAAGATGAGAAATGGATTAAGTCAACCAAAGCAAACATTGATCGAGAGATGGATAATGTATTGTCACTTGGTCAAGAAATTACTGAAAAAAAGTTTTGGGTAGCTAATATGAAAAAAAACTATCCATATGAGTTTCCTGAGTGGCAAATTAAAGATTAGTTTTTCTATTTTGTATTATCAAATATATTTTCTTAAGTATGAATGTCGTAGGTATTAATTATTTCTATTTCAAGGTTGGTATTTAGGGTCTCAGTAGTCATTTGTCGCTTATTGTTTGTATCTCAGTACTTATTGTTTGTATCACTTTATGTATCTCAGTACTCTATATATCTTTATATTTAATGGTCACATCAACCCCCTCCCCTGTATTATTATTCCCCACCTACCAACCCATTCTAAATGTTATATATATACACCTTATTTCACCTTAACATTCTTCACACCAAACCATCATCACTCATCGAAAATATCGTAGCCCAAATATGTCTGCTTCATCCTCAGACCGACAAGGAAAACCTTGGCTCATGCCTGAAGACCTTAGAAAACTAGTTACACAGAAAGAAGAGGAGATTGAATCTCAAAACAAATCTATTAGGCAGCAAAAAAAACAGTTGGATGAAATGCAGGAAGAGGTTGTCAAAAAAATAAAATGGGTCAAAAAGACACAACAAGATATCAAACAAGCAACTATCTGGGTGCAAAAACAAAAGGAGGCTGTTGAACAGGGCGACCTGGAGCTGCAAATTAAGGTCAAGGAAATGAAAAGGAAAAACAATTGGGTGATTGCAGAGAAAAAAAATATCCTCTTGATTTCCCAGATTTATGTGATAGTAATTAGACATATTGCGTATGTTTCTCATGTTTCTATTATCATGTAACCTCTTGATTAGGATGTGCTTTTATAATATTTGTCTTTGTTTTTATTTAATATCAGTACTAAATATTAGTATATAAACGTTACCGACAACCTTCTTTAGACCTTCAAAAACTAAATCTTTCCGACATCAAATAATTTGGTTAATCATGTTTGTGAACACATCTACTAATACACTTCACGTTAAAAAAAATTCAAGTAAATCGGAGTTCGTATGGAGAAACTACGGCCGTTCAAAGTTGGACAAAAAATAAATAAACGTTACCGACAACCTTCTTTAGACCTTCAAAAGTAAATCTTTCCGACATCAAATAATTTGGTTAATCATGTTTGTGAACACATCTAGTAATACACTTCTCATTAAAAAAAATTCAACTAAATCGGAGTTCGTATGAACAAACAACGATGGTTCGAAGTTGGACAAATAATTAATAAACTTTACCGACAACCTTGTTTAGAGGTTCAAAACGAACACTTTCCGACATCAAAATTTTTTTTAATCATGTTTGTAAACACATCTACTGATACACTTCACGTTAAAAAAACTTCAGTTCAATCCGAGTTCGTAGGACCAAATGACGAGTGTTCAAAGTTGGACAAATATTATAACTAAACTCATGAACCTCATGAACATGTGGGAGGAAATTCGAGGAAAACACAGCCAAAGGGGAGGAAAACGCAGCCAAAGAGAGCAAAACGCAGCCAAAGAGAGCAAAACGCAGCCCAGCTTGAAGATTGCTTGAAGATGGCTTGAAGGAGAGCAAAACGCAGCCAAAGAGAGCAAAACGCAGAAGAAAGGGACGAAAACGCAGCCGATGGCTGCGGAAAAGACGAAAACGCAGGTAAAGGGACGAAAACGCAGGCGCCCCCTGCGGCCTGCGTTTTCGTTTGTTATTTTGAGGCAGGACCCGATTTTTTGGCTATTTTGAGGCAAACCCCTTAGGGATTAGGCTATTTTAGTCATTTTCTCATAAAAATAACGATTTATACTAGGGTTTGTGCAAAGTAAAAATCTATAGGGTAACAAATTATGAAACATAAGTTATTTCCAAAAAATATTTATTTATCTATGTTTAAAATAAAATATTTAATTTACGTCAATTTTTCAGAAATTTATTTTACCAATTTAGCCTAAATTACTCTAAGCTCACTTAAAATACGGATGATACAATTATCTACGCCTTAGGCTGCACGGAGTGGGACTCGCCAAGAGGGTCGCCAAGCCCCTTGGCGAGTGGCCATCCCCACTGCCGCCCCATTCGCCATGCTACACGCCATCTTCCCTCGCCATTTGCTCGACGAGATGCCAACGGCTAAAAACAACATTTTTCCTTATTTTTTTTATATTCAAAAAAATCTCCTTGGCCATTGGCCACCACTGTCTACAAAATGGCCAAGGGCTGCCAACGCACAAAAACTTGTTGGCCATTCGTTGGCCATTGGCTACCACTCCGTATAGCCTTAAAATGGATTTCGTCCTCAGAATCGCCAAAAAAATTAAAATAATTGTTTGAAAATTTTCTAAACTTCTCTTGTCAAAGTTTACTTTTCAATATTTTATATATATATATATATATATATATATATATATATATATATATATATATATATATATATATATATATATATATATATATATATATATATGGTCTGGATCCGGTGACGACTTCAATTTGGGTGAGGACTGCGAGGACAATTCTCGTCCACCCATTTCCTTAAGGGCAATAACGTCAAACGTAATTATTGGATTTGACGTAATCACATGCGGCGCTCGTACATGGAACGTAATATGGACTCGAGGATATAATCACATGTTACTCACGTCCGTACAACATAATTTAGCCGGATTTTTTTATTTTTATTTCGTTTTTTATTGTTTTAAATATTTTTTTTCGTTTTTTTTTTCAGTTTTTTTTTGTTTTTTACTTTTTCAGTTTTTTTCCAGTACTTTTTTTTTCTGCGTTTGTTGTTTAAAAATCGTTTTGCATCATATCTCGTTTTACATCATAACTCGTTTTGAATCTTGGATCATAACTAATTTTGAATCTTGGATCATAAGTTTTGGATCATAAAACATATTTTGGTTTTAATATTTTTGGATCATGTATTTTTTTTTGCTATTTTGATAAGTTTTGATTCATAAAATAATTAGTTTATAACAGTTTGAATCATTAAACATATTTTGGTTCTTAATATTTTTGGATCATGTATGTTTTTTTGTTATTTTGATGAGTTTTTTACTTAAAAATATAAAAACGAACACTTAAAAACATTTTTTTTCAAAAAATTCTTTTTGCAAACTTACTAATATAATGTCTACAATGTCCCCTTAAATTTTCATAATTTTTGGAGAATTTTTTTTTTGATTTTTTATAAAAATAAAAAATAATAAAATATTTTTTTTTTCAAAATTTCATGATGGTGCTTGTTTTGTAGAGAATTAAATTTTAAGAACTTTAGTTTTTCCAGAATTTTTTTTTACAAAGAAAAAAAAAAGTTATGGCCTAAAAACTAAGTTGATGTAATAAAAAAATCCAGCAAACGATATTGTGACAAGTGTCGCAATGGGTGGGGTACTCGATCAGATTACTATATTACCCTTCTTAATTTGTATTACCCACCCACTAGTTTTAATTTTTATACAACTAGCCTCCCAAGCTTTTAAGATGTGTCAATTTTTTCACAATGAATCTTAGCCACCCATTTTTCAAGATTAGATGTCCAGATTTGTCCTCACAGTCCTTATCGAAATTGGAGTCCTCACCCGATCCTGATTTTATATATATATATATATATATATATATATATATATATATATATATATATATATATATATATATATATATATATATATATATATATATGTATATATATATGTATATATATATATATATATATATATATATATATATATATATATATATATATATATATATATATATATATATATATATATATATATATATATATGTATATATCAGTGTTGCAGAAATCGGCCTTGGCGGCCGATTAATCGGCGATTAATCACTTGGCGGTCTTCAACCGATTACGATTAGGCCTAATCGGTCAGCTTGGCGGTTTACTACAAAAATCGGCCTTGGCGGCCGATTAATCGGTCTTGGCGGCCATTTTCTAATTTTTTTAACTTTTTAATTTATTTTTTATTTTTTTATTTTTAAATGATTGCACAAACACTCTCTAATAACTCAATAATACAAAAAAAAATCAATATTAAAGCATAAAAACAAACAAATGAATAATCTTTGATGTGCATCTCGAAATAAAAATGAATCAAACTTTGCTATTTTTTATATTTATATATTTTTATATAAATTCCTTTATAATTTAGGGTCTCCGATTAATCCCCGACTAATCCCCGATTAGTCCGATTAATCCCTTAACCCCACCCGACCGCCAAGCTACCGTCAAACGATTTTTACAACCTTGGTATATATATATATATATATATATATATATATATATATATATATATATATATATATATATATATATATATATATATATATATATATATATATATATATAGTGTTATGATTCGGTAGAAACCGCGATTACTCTTCTCGTCCAGTCACTATCATTAACGGCAAGAATGTCAAACGTCTTTCCATCAACGTGACGCAATCACGTGCGACGCACGTCCACGAAACTTAATACGTATTCGAGGATACGATCATATGTGACGCATGTTTGTCCAAAGTAATTTAAGTGATTTTTTTTGTGTTTTTTCGTTTTTTTATTTTTCTAAGTTTTAATTTTTTAATTTTTTTTAAAATAATTTTTTTTTATTTTCTATTATACTCGGTTTTAGTATTTTTATTTATATTTTTAATTTTTATTTTTTTAAATTTTGCTAGTTTTTTTTAAAAAATTTATATGCTATAGTACTCGATTTTGACTTTTTTTAGTTTTTGTTTCATTTTTATGTATAGTTTTCATTTTTAATGTTTTTAATCTTATTTTTAGCGTTTTTTTCGTATTTTTAATCTAATTATTTTGTATCATGACATTTTTAATCATAACATTTTGGATCATGTATTTTTGGATCATAACATTTTGGATCATGTATTTTTGGATCTTATCATTTTTGATGTTATCATATTTCAAATCTTACTATTTTGAATAATATAATTTATGATCGTAACATTTTATTCAAAGATTACAATCTTTCATCTCGTAACATTTATAATTTATTATTTTTTGGATCATAATATTTTGAATTATAAGATTTAATTCAAAACATTTGTATCATAAAATTTAAGACACGTTTTTGGATCATTTTAAATTTTGAATCATCATAAGTTTGATTCATTATATTTTTGGATTACAATAAGTTTTGATTCATAATAAAAGGTTCATAATAGTTTGAATCATAAAACATAATATACTTCTTAATATTTTGGATCACATACAATTTTTTGGTAATTTGATGAGTTTTAACTTAAAACTAAAATAATATACACATAAAAAACTTATTTTCAAAAAATTGTTTTTACAAACTTACTAATATAATGTCTAGAATGATTCGTTAAATTTTCATAATTTTTGGAGATTTTTTTTTATTTTTTACAAAAATAAAATAAATTAATTTTTTTCATATTTTCATGATGGTGTTTGTTTTATAGAGAATTAAAATTTAAAAACTTTGGTTTTTTAGAATTTTTTTACAAAGTAAAATAAAGGTTATGGCCCAAAAACAAAGTGGGGGGAATAAAAAAACCCAGCAAACAATATGCTGACAAGTGTCGCAATTTGGTAGGGGGTCTCGTCCAGATTAACATATTACAGTTCTTAATTTGTCTTCAACGATGGTAACTTCGTTCCCCCTTTATATTTTGCACAGCCGATTGGGCAATCAGTTGCATCACACTTCCAACCTCGGGAGTATGATGATGTGTCGCCTATTTATTTTCCTAAGAATGTAGATTGTCAGGTTGAAATTAGGCCTCAACTATTAAGAGTGTTGCCCGAATTCAAAGGATATAGACAGGACGACCCGTACAATCATTTGTACGAATTTTTAGCAATTGCCAACGCGAACATACCTAGAAATGAAAATATGAATTTCTTTAGACTTAGGTTGTTCCCGTTTACGCTTAAGGATAAGGCAAAATACAGGTTTACCTCATTACCGGCAAATAACATTACGACGTGGGAGCTGTTTAAAACGAAGTTTCTACAAGAATTTTATCCTGCCAGCAAGACATCAAAGATTAGGAGGGCTATTCAAGACTTTCAGCAGAAGCCCGGGGAAGCATTTCACGATGCTTTTGAAAGACTCAAGGAGTTGATGAGATCGTGTCCGCATCATGAAATTCTGAGATGGCAACTAGTCAAATTCTTCTATGATGGCGTTGACACTACAAACCATGCTATGATTAATGCGTCATCTAGAGGTACTATTATGATGCAAGATCCTGATGCAGCTTGGACGTTTTTAGAACAATTAAAAAATGGGTCAAAGACTAACTATTCAGCAAGGAAACCTATCAACACATCGTCAGCAGCAGCTGTGGGAATAGACAATGAATGGAAAAAGGAGGTTAAGAAGGAGATCGGAGATCTAAACAGGAAGTTTGATCCATTGATGGCTAAACTTCAGCAAGGACCACCGATCCAACAACAAAATGGTCAGCAAGGACACAAGACTCAAGAAGTTAATCAGGTGTATGGTCAAGGACCGTATAACAACAACGGACGACCATACAGGACATACAATCAAGGAGGTCAGAACTATAATGGCAACAATCAATTGCACAACAATAACCGCCAGAATAATCATCAGGGGCCACCACCGAATCAACCGCAACAGTTCTAGCCAGTCAACAATAATAATGGTCCAAGCAGCAGCAATAACAACAACATAAGTTCAACCAACAACAAATCGTACTGTTCCAGAAACTCAGGAGGAGATATGGCAAAGATGTACGAATTCATAACTATGAGTCAGCAACAAACACAGACTAATGCAAAAGCTATTGCCAACATGGAACGGCAGATTGCTCAATTGGCTGAAGACTTAAGAGAAGGGATGACAGTAAACTCCCTAGCAATACAGAAGTTAACCCAACTTATACCCAACGGGCGTGCAAGGAGAATGTGAATACCGTAGAAGGTTGCATAATGGAAAAGGTATAGAGGAAAGTAAGTATGGAGGATCTTGTTGGGACAAAAAATAAGGACAAGGGCGTTCAGGAGGACTGCAGCCCTTAAGAAAAAGAAAACCTCTATGGCGAAGAAGAAGCAAAGCACATCGAGTAAGTCATCCATTAATCAACCTCTATTGGACCAATTGAAAGGTTTCCCAGGACCTCTAAAGTCTTAAAAGAGATTTGGAAGGAGAAAGAGAAAGTCAAGGTTTCAACACCAGAAAATGTTCGTCTTACAGTTAAGGCTAGTGAGGCATTGTTGGGGACACTACCTAAGAAAGAATACGATCCCGACGCACCGTATATCACCGTCACTGTCGGTGATGTGGTTATCAGAAATACTTTACTAGATTTAGGAGCCAGTGTGAATATACTGCCCAACTATTTGTACGACAAATATAATAATGAGGAGCTGGAGCCTGCCAAAACGGTTCTGCAATTAGCTTATCAATCTACTAAGGTCTCAAGGGATAAGTTGACAAATGTGATAGTGAAGGTTGGGGACTTCTTTTATCCAGTGGATTTTCTGGTTATAGAGTACGGGAGTTTGGAAGACGCACCTACTTTGATATTGGGACGCCCATTTTTAGCTACCGCTGGAGCGGTCATGGATTGTAAAACAAGTAATGTGGATATCACATTTGGATATCCGCTGACTCTTCCACCAGGATATGACAACCAACACATGACTAGTAGACCCCTTATGATGCCAAAGATGGATGGTAGGGGCAGAGAATATGAAAATCGAATGCAGGATAAACAAAACGAGGATGAAGTGATTCTCTGGAAAGCAAAGGGACACTCGCTCGATTCGATGGGTAAACTACATCTTTTGGTCACGATCAAGATGATGGAAAAGAAACATCAAGCATTTGCAAAGGGTGTAAGATGCACGGAAGCAAAAATGTTTCAAATTTTGGATGCACAACAACAATGGATAAATCAAGTATGCGATCGAATGACATGCTTAAAATCGTTACTGGAAACATTGGTTAATGATATCGCACCTGAAATGGAAAAGCGTGTGTTAAAAGAAAAGTAAGGACATCACGGTCTGGCTGAAGACGTTAAACTTAGCGCTTGGTGGGAGGCAACCCATTCGTAGGTAGGTTAGGAATTGTTTTCAGAAACAATTAGGAGCAATTTACATCATCATCATTTTGAAGACGGGGCAAGAAGCAAGTGTGGGGTCAAATTACAAGGATTATGTGAAATTGGAGGACACGACGCGGGAGGTAACAATACACGACGCGGGATAGTGGGTGAACCTGATACGCGGGGGTTCTCACGAGACGCGCGTCGCAGATTAGTGATTACCGCGTCGCAAATTGTGATCGGTCAAAAGGTTTTTACCGGGTATGTTTCACTTTTCACTTTTCACACTTAACACACGACGTGGACGACAGAGCTCCGATCAAACGTGCGAATTTCGTGTTTTCTCTGGCATTTCTGTTATCAACTATTGAGGTAAGTCCTTCTGAACTGGTTCTTTCAAGTTGTGCATGTGTATTTGTGTCGAAATCGGATCAAATAGGGGTTTTTGGTAGAAAACATAGAAAATCATCAATGGCGACCTTTTGGGTGATGTTTTTGCAAAATTCTCACCCTAGATAGGTTAGTCTAGTGTGTAGGAACCTTGTGCATGTGTTAATCGAAGCAAATAAGTACCAAAATCATGGATTTTCGAAGCAGTCATACGGCACGATACGGCGTTTGAATCAACGCGTGGTCATTGAACCGCGACGCGCTTTGGGACCAATTTTGCAAAAAAAATTCTTGTATGATGTGTTTATGAAAATGTCCTTACCACCGCTGCAGGGAGTACCATACGTGCCAGAGCACCCAATTTTGAGATTCCCAGATACGTTCGAGGAGACACAGAGGTATCAGGCTCGATTATGGTCCGTGGCCACACGCTCGATCCAGTCAGCCATGTATTTTGACCGGGAGCTTCTGATGACAGTGGGACTCTAGGACCAAAAATTGCCCTTCCTCCACTGCACCTGGACCCACTCAGAGGGTGCATTTTCATTTACATCCCGGGGCTGGGAGAGATTGATGGCCTGCGAGGACGATATTACTTACAGAGAGCTCATGCTGGGGTTCTTTGCCACCTGCCAATATGAGCCAGCCTCTGATGACCCCCGAGCCCACCTCATCAGATTCAGACTCAGAGGACAGTGCCGGGAGTGCACCGTACGAGAGTTTTCCAGACGCACAGAGATCTACACCCCGTGAGGAGATAGAGAGCATCCACTTCCAGCCGTTCTTGGATGCCTGTCTGATTGCACAGCCACAATGGGAGACAGATGAGGTCATTTGGGCACGATGTCCAATGACCGATTCGAGGCCGGGGGGGGGGGGGGGGGCAAGGAGAGCCTGTTTCGCTCCCCACATCACCGTCTCATGCACCGTATCATATCAACTTCCATTGCACACCGCAGGGGGAGTGAGAAGGTGCCCAAGGAGGATATGTTCTATATGTCGGTTTTCTCCGATCCAGGCAGGTTCCTCAACCTACCCCATACTTTGGCTGCCTTTCTGACATCCAAAGCTTTGGGGAACACCGTGAGGAGCCCGATGACCGGCCGGCATTTCATCATGAGACTGGCCCGATCTTACGAGATCCTTACAGGAGAGGTTATTAGCCATATGAGGCCGATGCCGCCCAATCACGTGCAGGGACAACAGCTGGAGACGATGAAGGTGATACAGCTGACGCGGCCGGATGATTACGTGGTATTACCCGAGACTGCACCAGCCCGCCGCCCAGCATTTCAGTAGCCAGAGTCAGAGCCAGAGCTTGAGGAGGAGGACGAGATCCTATTGGTGAGACCCACTAGGCTAAGGAGAGTGACACCAGAGGTCCAGCACCCACCACAGCCACATCCAGCACCACAACTTATAGACTTCCAGGCTACGTTATGGGATTTGACAGCTGCAGTGGCGGAGCTTCGAGAGCATATGAGGTGGGTTGTGGAGTCACAACGAGACCTCCTCATCCACGCCGGATTGGTGCCACGACCCTTCCCCTCCAGAGATCACGTTGAGACTGGTCCATCTGGGACGCAGCATGAGGATGATGAGTGAGTGTATTTTCTTTTTGTTATTTTTGAAAACATTGTACATAAACCTACTACTTTTAGTTATTTTTGTTTGCTTTTAATGTTTTGTTTGAGTTCTTGTGTTACAAGTTACTATGAGATCTACCGAGTAGTTGTATAACGCAAGTGTGGGGTCACTGCACCCCTACACTTGTAATATACCGGAGTGTTTACTGTTGCGCCACAACTCTGGACTAACAAACCAAGATATGCAATTGATATCCTATTACAAACGGTTCCGACATCCAAGCAGTTCACTGTTCCAAAAGGGGGTAACTCTTTTCTCCCTTGTTCTGAAATTATTTTTGTACAACGGGGACGTTTTACAATTTAAAGTGTGGGGTAGGGGACAATCGAAAAGAGATTTTTGATTTTTGTTTACGAAAATAGTCCTATTTTTCAAAATTTTCAAATTTTTAAGAAATTGTAACTTGAAAACGAATAGCTTTTAAGTGTTATAGCGTTATGGTATTTTTTAACGAATACTGTTTAGTAGTTATCACGCTATTGTTGAGTTAAAATAAGTTGAGTGTTTAGAAGTTAGAAAAATTCTAGACTTAGAACATCTTAATATTGGGATTCAGGAGGGAAATATCAATCGGTGGCCTTTGTTATTCGAGCCGATAGGTCTGAAAAGGGTGGCCCTGAAAGGGAATTTATGCACCTTACTACCTAAGAGCGTCTGGTCTTGGATAGTATTTTCGAAAGCTCGTTACGCGGACAACATCGAAAGTCATTGATAGTTCCTTAACGGCCTTTAGAATCTGAATGAGTAGGTACACTTTTTGTGAACTGAAAATTTGTAATCAATGGTTCTTTAGAAAGTCGTGATTCCCAAAGGGTATTCTGGTCACTTTTTCTCAAAAATTATTTTCATCTAACTTTTGAATACAATAAACTTTCAAACTAAAGGCACTCGAAAATGTTTGGGTTTTAGTTGGAATTTGTTAAAAACTCAGTTGCTTGGGGACATGCAAGACACAAGTGTGGGGTGTTTGAAAACGCCTAGTAATATCAAGTATTTTAGTCGTTGTCGAGCATTGTTTTGAGTAACATATATATCTTAAACTGCGATATTACTCACGTTTTGTGTCTAGTGTGTTGTGTGCGAATTATATGAAATACAGGGTAAAAAGCGTACAAAATGGCAAAAGTTTGGGTGAAGTCTACTTCCAGGCGAAGGAACACGCACGTCGCGGACCTAGAAGACACGCGCGATGCGGTGAGCTGTAACACCGGATGGAATTTGAAATTAAAAGTGTGAAGAAACGGGGCTTGGAGATAAGACGCGCCACAGATAAGCCCTCTACACGACGCGTCGAGACATTTTTCTCAACTATAAATAGAGGCCTGTGGTTCGTGATTCGGGAGCGAAGACCCGACCTTTGAGTGGAACTCAGACTTCTTTGACTCAGAAATTCGTAGTTTAAAGATCGGTAGTTGGTAGTTTGATACTTTTAGCTTTTATTTCTTTATTTTCGGTATTTGTTCTTTGTGTGCTCAACGATTCTGGATTGTAGAATTCCGTTGACCGCAAGAATCTGGATTGTTACCCGAAGTCAAAAACATTCAGCAGCTTTCGGTGTGGCTTGGTTTGAATGCAAGTTTCGATTTTTAGTTATAATTTATGTTTGGTTTTGATTTCGGTTTCATTATCGTATCGTTTATTTTGTTATTTGAAGTTCAAGTGGTTTCTGATTTCTGAGTTATACCTCGGATCAGATTCAGTTGGTTTTGATTGATTGGAGTTTGGATGCAAGTTAGTTTAATAGTTATAATTTCCCGTTTTCGGTATTTTCGATTATTTCCAAGTGAATGGAAAAAACCATCTATAGAGTAACACTATAGATCGGTCGAGTTTGTCATCACAGAATATCAACCACGGACTCCACGGTTCGACCCTTACATACCACTAGCTAGTGAGCTGTAAGATTATATCTTGTATTTTTTACTGTATTAACGACTGCGACGTGTCACTATCCATCACATAAACATCGTCATCGACATTCGTCAGCGAACATCGTTATCGACTTTCGCAGGCAAACATCATCATCGGCTCACGCCGGCAAACATCGTCATCGGCTCTTGCCGGAAAATATCGTCATCGGCTCTCGCAGGCAAACATCGTCATCGGCTCTTGCCGGAAAATATCGTCATCGGCTCTCCCCGGCAAACATCGTCATCAGCTCTTGCCGGCAAACATCGTCATCGGCTCTCAAGCCGGCATTATCGGCCTACAGTCCGACAGCCTTCGACTTTCGTCGGCAAACACGTAAAGCACAAATAATCACATTATTACACAAAGTAATAAAGACTATCAACCCATGTAACATCACCCATAGTATAGTGAGAAGACTCACTTGATTCGCGACCACACACTAGACAACTCTCCACGCGAGTGCCCTCGGATCTGACAATACGCACTTCCTAACAAGGATAAATCCCACTTAGAACTTCCTAAATCCCAATCAGGATAAAATTATAAGACCGACATCGAAAACCCTAAAGTTTGACCAAAAGTCAAACCGGTCAAAAAGTCAACGGTCAAAGTCAACAGACGAAGTTAGCACTGCTAACTCCCCTGTTCAGCCCAAATCTCCATTAAATGCTTAATCTATTAAGACAGAAACTATAAACTCTAGGGGTTGTCCCCAACGGTCTAGTAACTCATAAAAACGTGACTTAACCTGTAATACCGTGTTATTAAAATTTAAAGATTTTTGAGTTAATCCTAGTGTAAATAAGATTAAATAGGTTGTTATATGAGTTAAGATGGTTAGAAACCCACTTGAGTAAAGTTTGGATTTGTAAAATGTCAAATCAGAGCTACACGGGTCGTGTAAAAAGGCTTGAGAAGCAAAGCAGTAACTTTTCCAGACCTACACGGGTCGTGTAGCTTCACACGGGTCGTGTAGCTCCTCTTCAAAAATTACCGAGGCAAGGTTGGGTCTCACACGGGTCGTGTAAATCAACACGGGTCGTGTGAGTCTGCAGAATTTCAAATTGACTTGCTGTAGGCCTCACACGGGTCGTGTGAGCCTACACGGGTCGTGTCGCGCACCCAGGGCTGTTTTAAATTACGAGTTTCCTTCATTTGGGTCATTTCCAATTCAACCAAAACCCTCTCTAAACCCTAGAATTCGATTTCTACCCTTCTAAGTCGAGAATTGAGCCTATCTTTCACGAATTGAAGCTAGAGATTAGTTCCTTGAGCTTGAAAGGTAATCCTCCTTGATTTTTATCTTAGTCCAACGGTTGAATCATTGGATTTGAGATAGTTCCTTGTGGTTTTGATGAGCCACTTTCAACAAACACGAATTATAGTGAGTCTATTTAGATTATGGTGTGTATGTGAGTTCAAATTCGAGATCCAAGCTAAAGAAATGTTGATTTTTGCATTTCTAGGGTTACATGTGTTTAAATGATGAAATTGAAAGCTTCAACTTTGATATTATTGCTATCTTTTGATAATAACTTGTTTCAGTGATACAAGTTCCTTGATTGTGATGAATATTGAGTGTGGTTAAGATTATTCTTCATTGAGTAATGAAAATGAATTGTTATGCTACAGCTAAGGCTAGGCAGGAGCATACACGAGGTGCAGGAGTTCCACATATCGATTCCGCAACAGGTGAGTAGTTATTTATTGATGATTATACTTTGATATGATGTTATTTATAGATATGAAGTGAGCTATGATTTGATTTGGTTGAGAATAACCAAACTTTGAGTATATGAAATAAAGAGTTATAGTGTGTATACCACACTCGGAACTGAGATAGTCTGTTGAGTTTGAGTAAAAACTTGATAATGAATGATACAAACAAATAAACCTTAAATTACTCACTGAGCTTTCATAGTTCATATATTGTTTGTTATTGTTGTTTGTATTAGGTTCTGGTAGCGGTGACCGCGGGAAGCGGAACGTGGATGGATAGCTAGACTTGGACTTGGACTTTGACATAGATTTACTTTCGTTGTTTTAAAATATGAAGTAAACCTGGTTTGTTAAATGGTTGTAAACAGTTGATGTAATAGTTTAGGACTTGAACTAAGCTTTTGATGACAACCTTGTGTATACTTGTTACTCTTTTTAGGATTATACCTCTAATGGTATTATGTTTTACTAAAGAAATTGGTATATCCTAAATTTGAGGAACCGGGTGTTACAAGTTGGTATCAGAGCCTTGGTTTAAGGGAATTAAACCTTGAAGATGGGTTTAGACTTAAACTAATGAGATAGAGAAGTCCCAAAGAGTCCCGAGTAGCTATCCTCCGCGATGTATTACAATTGAGTTGATTATACACTATATTGAGTATTATAGTGATATACAATTGAGTTGATTATACACTATATTGAGTATTATAGTGATATACAATTGAGTTGATTATACACTATATTGAGTATTATAGTGATATACAATTGAGTTGATTATACACTATATTGAGTATTATAGTGATATACAATTGAGTTGATTATACACTATATTGAGTATTATAGTGATATACAATTGAGTTGATTATACACTATATTGAGTATTATAGTGATATACAATTGAGTTGATTATATACTATATTGAGTATTATAGTGATATACAATTGAGTTAATTACACATCATATTGAGTATTATGGTGGTGATTACTAAATGAGTTAAATTTCTTTTTCAGTTAAGATGAGCACTGGAAAAGAAAAAGAGCGAGGTGATCCATCAAGCGATCAATTGGGATCACGAGATTCGGGTAAAGAGCATCAACCCGAGGGAGAGCGACCTCCCGAGACACAGGGTAATATGCAAGCTATGATTGCTGCTGAGGTAGCTAAAGCACTTAAAGAATTACTACCCACTTATTTGAGGCCTCAAACGGAGGCTGCAACTGGAGGTCCTTCGGGACAACCACCGGTTCAACCTGAGCACAGGGAGGATCATGAAGAAGTCTATACTGAAGCGGGTAGAACTAAAATACTTGAGAAGACCAGGAGGTGTACTTATGATGTTTTCCAGAAGTGCAAGCCATACGATTTCTATGGGAAAGATGATCCCATAGCAGCCAAGAATTGGTTGACACACGTTGAGAAGATGTTCCGCACAAGTAAATGTGATGACGCGGATAAAGTTGAGTTTGCAACGAATTTGTTAAAGGAGGATGCACAATTTTGGTAGGAGAATATGTGCATGGAGATAGGAGAAAGCTTGGCATATACTTTGAATTGGGAACAGTTCAAATTGAAGTTCACAGAGTATTATTGTTCAAATAATGCTATGAAAGGAATAGAAGAAGAATTTTTGAAGTTACAACAGGGGTCGAGAACAGTGCAACAATACACACTGGATTTCAATGAGAAGGCAAGATTTGCACAACATCAAGTTGATACTGAGGAGCGTAAGATGGATCGTTACTTGTGGGGTTTAAAAACCCAGATCCGAGAGTTTTTGCCGAGTTCCAGATATACTACCTTTCAACAAGTTGCTGAAGCGGCAAGATCGAGAGAAAGGGAGTTACAAAGACAGGAGGAGGAGAGAAGAACTGAAAGAGAAGTTGGAGGATTTAAGAGAAAGTGGGAGGGTAAAGCTGTAGATACTCCTCAGAGATCCATTACCACGGGTTCTCAAGTCCGTGGTGAAATCAAGAAGAATGAAGAGAAATGGTGTAAGAAGTGTAGGCGAAAACACATAGGAGAATGTGATTCCCGAAACCCTCCATCAGTTTGTTTCCAGTGTGGAAAGACGGGACATATGGCTCGCCAGTGTACCGAGAGTCGCCCCGTTTGTTTCAATTGTGGAGAGAGCGAGCATATTCGTCCAAATTGCCCAAAGATGAAATCTGAGCCACAAAGAGATTTTCAAAAGACTGGTCAAGGAGGAGGTCGAGATCGAGATGATCGAAGAGATAGGGGTGGTGGTCATGTGAAAACGCGAGCTTTTCAATTGACTGTTGACGAGGCTAGAGATCGGACCGATGTTATCACAGGTATCTTTAGCTTGAACTCTTTTCAAGCAAGAGTACTTTTTGATTCAGGTGCATCTGTGTCTTTTATATCAGAGTCTTTTGCTTCTAAACTAGATAATCCATTAGTTGAATTATATGAGAAAATAATAGTAGATGTAGCAGATGGTAGATGTGTTTTTGTAAAAAGTCATTATAAACAGTGTCAGCTTGAAATCTATGGGATTACGTACCCTATAGATCTGAAGCCGATCACTAATCATGAGTTTGATGTAATAGTCGGGATGGATTGGATGGATGATAATAGAGGTCAAATGGATTGTCATGAGAAAACACTTTCCATAAAGACACCGAGTGGTTCCCGAATTTTGATACGAGGTGAACGACGTTCCCGAAAAGTACCGATAGTGTCACTTGCTACGGCTAGGAGATATATAGAGAGAGGGGGTGAATTGATTATGGCACATGTGATTAGTGCTGAGTCAAAACATTCCAAAATAGAAGAAGTAGAAGTAGTTTGTGATTATCCCGATGTATTTCCTGAAAATCTTCCTGGCGTACCATCAAGTAGACAAGTGGAATTTGTGATCGATGTCATACCGGGGGCAAAGCCGGTAGCTCGACCACCTTATAGATTAGCACCATCCGAGATGGAAGAATTAAAGAGATAATTACAAGAGTTATTGGAACTTGGGTTTATACGTCCGAGTTCGTCTCCGTGGGGTGCGCCTATACTCTTTGTGAAAAAGAAAGATGGATCTATGAGAATGTGTATAGATTATCGGGAGCTCAACAAGATCACTATAAAGAATCGTTACCCGTTGCCGAGGATTGATGACTTGTTTGATCAACTGCATGGAGCCACGCATTTTTCAAAGATTGATTTGAGATCCGGCTATCATCAATTGAGGGTACAAGAAGCTGATATTCCGAAGACAGCTTTTCGTACGAGGTATGGCCATTATGAGTTCTTAGTCATGCCGTTTGGTTTGACTAATGCTCTTGCTGTTTTTACGGATTTGATGAATCGGGTTTGTCGTCCTTTTCTTGATAAATTCGTAATTGTGTTTATCGACGACATCCTAATTTATTCAAATAGTCGAGATGAGCACAGATTTCATTTGCAACAAATGCTAGATCTTCTTCGAGACGAGAAATTATATGCAAAATTTTCAAAATGCGAGTTCTGGTTACGGGAGATACAATTTCTTGGCCATGTGATAAACGAAGACGGTATAAAAGTAGATCCAGCAAAGATCGAAGCCGTAATGAGTTGGGAACCGCCAAAGAGTCCAATGGAGGTTCGTAGTTTCTTGGGGTTAGCAGGCTATTATCGACGATTTGTAGAAAACTTTTCTCGTATAGCTATGCCCTTAACCAAATTGACCAAGAAGACGGAGAAATTTAGTTGGACTGAGGCACAACAATCAGCCTTTGAACAACTACGAGATAGCTTATGCAAGGCTCCAGTGTTAGTTTTACCGCAAGGAGGGGAGGATTTTGTTCTTTACAGCGATGCCTCCTTAAGTGGTCTCGGATGCGTGTTGATGCAAAAAGGACGAGTGATAGCGTATGCCTCTCGACAACTGAAACCACATGAAAAAGCTTACCCAGTACATGATTTAGAGTTGGCGGCAGTAATTTTTGCATTAAAGATCTGGCGACATTATCTTTATGGAGTGCGATTTCAGATCTATACAGATCATAAAAGTCTGAAATACCTGTTTGATCAGAAAGAGTTAAATATGAGGCAAGTACGGTGGATGGATCTACTAAAAGATTATGATTGTGAAATACTTTACCATCCTGGTAAAGCCAATGTGGTGGCGGATGCACTAAGCCGTAAGGAGCCGCCTATTCGAGTCGTATCGGCTCGAATGGGGATTGTGAGTCGATTACCAGAGTTGATACGTAGATGCCAAGTTGAAGCCAATGACTTGAAGAAAGAAAGGATGATTGGTTATGTAGAGAAACTTGTGGAAAATGCACAAGGAATCAAAACTTTTCAAGGGCGAGTTTGGGTTCCGAGACATGGCGAGGCGAGACAGTTATTGCTAAAGGATGCTCACTGTACTAGGTATTCGGTTCATCCTGGTAGTACACGAATGTATTATACCTTAAAACCATACTACTGGTGGCCGGGTATGAAGCGAGATGTGGGACGATTTGTAGAGAACTGTTTGACATGTCTTCAGGTAAAAGCTAATCATCAAAAACCTTATGGAGCAGTGCAGCCATTGCCAGTACCAAAGAAGAAATGGGATGAGATCACCATGGATTTTATCACCAAATTGCCTCGGACTCCTCGAGGATATGATTCAATTTGGGTGATTGTTGATAGATTGACAAAGTCTGCTCATTTTATTCCAATCCGAGAAGATTATCAAGTATCAAAGCTAGCTGAGATATATACGAGAGAAATTGTGAAACGACATGGAGTGCCAACTTCAATAATTTCTGATAGAGATAATCGGTTCAATTCACATTTCTGGCAGAGTTTCCAAAAGCATTTTGGTACAAAAGCTTTATTGAGTACTGCGTATCATCCCCAGACGGATGGACAGTCGGAAAGAACGATACAAACACTTGAAGATATGCTACGACCCTGCATCATTGATTTTGGAGGCAGTTGGGAAGATCATCTGCCTTTGGTAGAGTTTGCCTATAACAACACTTATCACTCCAGTATACAGATGGCACCTTTTGAAGCTTTATATGGTGCACCGTGTCGAACACCAACTTGATGGACAGAGATGGGAGAGAAACCGTTGGCGGGACCGGAAATTGTAGCTGAAACCGAAGAGAAAATACAAAGCATTCGTGAGCATATGCGGGTAGCCCAAAACTGCCAAAAACAATATGCAGATAGAAGAAGAAAGCTGTTAGAGTTTAATGTTGGAGACATGGTAATGTTGAAAGTGTCCCCGTGGAAAGGAATAATTCGATTTGGCAAGAGAGGTAAATTGAGCCCACGCTTCATCGGACCTTTCCAAATCTTAGAGAGAATTGGAGCAGTCGCGTATAAACTTGAGCTTCCAGATGAACTAAGGGGTATCCATAATGTGTTCCATGTGTCACATCTCAGAAAAACATTACATGATAAATCCACTCGAGTACCCTTAGCTGAAGTTCAACTAGATGAGAAATTAAGATATCAAGAGATGCCAGAGCAAATTCTAGAAAAGAAAGTTAAGAAATTGCGAAATAAAGAAGTGGGATTGGTGAAAGTACAATGGCGACATCATAGAGGGTCAGATGTCACTTGGGAAGCTGAAGAGGAGATGCGGTCAAAATATCCCTTTTTATTTTAGAAGATTCCGAGGACGGAATCTTTTGAAGGGGGTAAGTACTTGTAATACCGTGTTATTAAAATTTAAAGATTTTTGAGTTAATCCTAGTGTAAATAAGATTAAATAGGTTGTTATATGAGTTAAGATGGTTAGAAACCCACTTGAGTAAAGTTTGGATTTGTAAAATGTCAAATCAGAGCTACACGGGTCGTGTAGGGTCACACGGGTCGTGTAGAAAGGCTTGAGAAGCAAAGCAGTAACTTTTCCAGACCTACACGAGTCGTGTAGCTTCACACGGGTCGTGTAGCTCCTCTTCAAAAATTACCGAGGCAAGGTTGGGTCTCACACGGGTCGTGTGAATCAACACGGGTCGTGTGAGTCTGCAGAATTTCAAATTGACTTGCTGTAGGCCTCACACGGGTCGTGTGAGCCTACACGGGACCCAGGGCTGTTTTAAATTACGAGTTTTCCTTCATTTGGGTCATTTCCAATTCAACCAAAACCCTCTCTAAACCCTAGAATTCGATTTCTACCCTTCTAAGTCGAGAATTGAGCCTATCTTTCACGAATTGAAGCTAGAGATTAGTTCCTTGAGCTTGAAAGGTAATCCTCCTTGATTTTTATCTTATTCCAACGGTTGAATCATTGGATTTGAGATAGTTCCTTGTGGTTTTGATGAGCCACTTTCTACAAACACGAATTATAGTGAGTCTATTTAGATTATGGTGTGTATGTGAGTTCAAATTCGAGATCCAAGCTAAAGAAATGTTGATTTTTGCATTTCTAGGGTTACATGTGTTTAAATGATGAAATTGAAAGCTACAACTTTGATATTATTGCTATCTTTTGATAATAACTTGTTTCAGTGATACAAGTTCCTTGATTGTGATGAATATTGAGTGTGGTTAAGATTATTCTTCATTGAGTAATGAAAATGAATTGTTATGCTACAGCTAAGGCTAGGCAGGAGCATACACGAGGTGCAGGAGTTCCACATATCGATTCCGCAACAGGTGAGTAGTTATTTATTGATGATTATACTTTGATCTGATGTTATTTACAGATATGAAGTGAGCTATGATTTGATTTGGTTGAGAATAACCAAACTTTGAGTATATGAAATAAAGAGTTATAGTGTGTATACCACACTCGGAACTGAGATAGTCTGTTGAGTTTGAGTAAAAACTTGATAATGAATGATACAAACAAATAAACCTTAAATTACTCACTGAGCTTTCATAGTTCATATATTGTTTGTTATTGTTGTTTGTATTAGGTTCTGGTAGCGGTGACCGCGGGAAGCGGAACGTGGATGGATAGCTAGACTTGGACTTGGACTTTGACATAGATTTACTTTCGTTGTTTTAAAATATGAAGTAAACCTGGTTTGTTAAATGGTTGTAAACAGTTGATGTAATAGTTTAGGACTTGAACTAAGCTTTTGATGACAACCTTGTGTATACTTGTTACTCTTTTTAGGATTATACCTCTAATGATATTATGTTTTACTAAAGAAATTGGTATATCCTAAATTTGAGGAACCGGGTGTTACATAACCCACCAATACTTGCCAAACAAGCTCATGGTGACAAATCTAGTTCCAAAAATAAAGATTAACAACTTAAAACTTCATCCTGTTGAAACACAAGAGTCGGATCGAGATTCAAATAATGCGGAATAATATAAATAAACAAGATCAGGAACAGACAATATGAAGAACTGATGTCGAATGATTAATAAGCAACTCAAGAACAATTCAAAGTGAACTATTCTGTATGAGCGCCGTAGAAAGGATTACAAAAATTAACCCTAAACAGGGTACGAGCATGCTATTTATACAAAAACTAAGTATGGAAGGACAGACCCATTCCATAACCGATAGCAAATCTAATGGCATAAAATCAGGCTATAAATCCGATCAGCATCTTTGACTCAATCTATATTTATGACTCAACAATCTCCCCCTTTGAGTCAAAAATGCGACTTGTCTTCATTCTTCAGGTTTCACTTCATTTGATTGTCTATCAAACACCCTCAGAATCATGGCCAGAATCCTCTTTCGGAATTCTATGTACCATCTCAACATATCGTTGATGCATGTTTTTATCATCAGAGGTGTTGGATTGGAGTTTGTTGGTGATGTGAAGAATGTGTTCCAGTATTGGTGTTCTGTGAAGATGTTTGTCCGAAAGATAGAATATCCTTTTAATATTCTCAAGCCCTTCCTTTGAGTTGTATGCCACACTCCAATTTGAGTTGACAATTTTTCCGATTTTACGCTTACTAAGATTTTTGGGAGGAGGACGTCTTACAGTCAAAGGAATTTTGTCCAGAACACCAGCGACTTCAACATCCAACTTCGCAACTTCAAGAATGTAGTATCCAATCATTCTTTTGAGATGATCAAAAAGAGGATGATACTTTGGTTCTCTTGACAAGATGTTGAACAAAGATATCCAGTCGAATGGATTTAAAAATGGTAGATCAGCAAGAGAAAATTCCATCTTCTCTTTATCATCGCCTCTGAATGCCAAAAATCTTGCGTTTTTTAATGGAACAATAACGTCAGGAAGACGGGGAGTCAGCTGTACAATCTTCTTCAAACTCCAGGTTGAATGCTGAGGAAGCGCGTTCTTCAAATAGAAGGTGAACAACAAATCATTCACTTCTGAATTAGAAAGACGTGTGTCTTTGAGTTCCTCAAACCCTCGGAACAAAAGTGCTTTTGCCGTCATCGGAAAGTCAAGCTCAGAGTTTACGTCATTGCTTGTGTTATACGAGGTACCTGGTTGAAGCCAGTTCTCCACAGGCTCAGTAATTGCTTCCAATGTTATCCTTTTATAGTGCCAGGGAGGAAATAATGACATCTGAGTTTTCAAGAGTAATTCAGCCTCTCTTTTGGCAGCTTCCTCAGCATCAAGCTTGCGAGTGAGGTTGAGAATTTCATCAATTTCCTTTTCCCTAGTTGATTTGGCAGCATCCCGATCAGAAACTTGTTCTTCCAATATCTCTTTGCCTTTGCGTTTTGATGGATCTGCAGAGGATTGACCAACATCGCCTTCAACATTCTTCCTTTTGAACCAATCGGAATCGGGGTTCTGAGTAGCATGTGTAGCCCCTTTTTCAGTGTCTTTTCCGATAGAAGAGAAGGAGGTTTTGATCGGGTTGTCTTTCTTCGGAGTGTCCTGATTGAACGTACTTTCTTCATTGGTTTCGTCTCCCCCTTGTTTTGGAGAGGCAACACCTTCCGAAACACCCTTTAAGGCGGCTAGAAGATTGAAGACAGGATGAAGCTTAAGAGTGAGATGTCTGTGCACTTGAGGAGTGAGAATTGGATCAGTGTCTTCAACAATTCGATGAAGGAAAGAGTCAATTTCAGAGACCCCGTTGCGAACAGCTTTGTTTTGAGAAACAGCCGAGGTGAGAATGGCAGACTTGTGTCGGAGATCCGACTTGAGAACCTGGATTTTGGTTTCTTTGGCTGCTAATTTATCCATCAAGTAATTTTCCGTGGCCAAATCCGTTTTCAGTTGGTCAAACTTTGTATCCATAGAGGTTATCCATTCGGAATATTCTGCCTTCATTTCCGAACGTAAGGTGGAAAGCCCCTCTCTTTCGTTCTTTAGAATGCTCCCAAAGTTCTTCAAAAAAAAAAAAAAAAAAAAAAAAAAAAATATATATATATATATATATATATATATATATATATATATATATATATATATATATATATATATATATATATATATATATATATATATATATATATATATATATATATATATATATATATATATATATATATATAAAACAAAGTTTCAGAAAGGATACATTCATTCCGAATCATTCTTCTCTAAATTTCGATTCCGAGGCATTCCGAATTTCGGAATCAATCGGAATCTCAGTTAGATTTCGGAACAGATTCAGCTTCCATCATTCCGAGACCATGAAGAATTCTGTTAAATGCCAGCTCAGGAAGGGCCTTTGTGAAGATGTCTGCTAGTTGATCATTTGAGCGAATAAAATGAATCTCGATGTTGTCATCTTCGACATGATCTTTGATAAAGTGATATCTGAGTGCAATATGTTTAGTCTTTGAATGTTGCACTGGATTGTGACAGATCCGAATCGCGCTTTCGGAATCACAGTAAAGAGGAATACGTTTCATACTGACTCCATAGTCTCTCAGTTGGTTTTGAATCCAAATTATCTGAGAGGTGCATGAAGCAGCAGCAATGTACTCAGCTTCAGCTATTGAGAGTGACACGCAAGTCTGTTTCCTTGATTGCCAGCTTACGAGTTTTCCATCGAGAAGTTGACATCCTCCTGAAGTACTTTTGCGATCCAATCCGCAGCCACCAAGATCAGCATCAGAAAATGCTTGAACGAAGAAGCCAGATCCTGACGCATACCACAATCCAAGAGAGGTTGTTCTTTTGAGATATCAGAATATGTTCTTCACAGCATTGTGACGTGGCTCTCTAGGATTCGCCTGAAATCTAGCACAGTAACAAACAGCAAACATAATGTCAGGTCTACTTGAGGTAAGGTAGAGAAGTGAACCTATCATTTGTCGGTAAAGAGTGATGTCTGCTGCAGGTTTGTCTAGTGAAGAAGTGAGTTTGGTTCCGAAAGCCATCGAAACTTTGACTTTAGAATCTCCCTTCATTCCGAATTTCTCTAAGAGAGACTTGGTATATGCTTCCTGATTGATGAAAATGCCTTCCGAGCTTTGTCTGATGTTAAGGCCTAGGAAGAAATTGATTTTACCCATCGAGCTCATTTCAAATTTTGTTTCCATCAGTTTTCGGAATTCAGCCGTTAGGCTAGGATGAGTAGATCCGAAAATGATGTCATCGACATAGATTTGAACAATCATCAGACGACTTCCTTCCTTTTTGCAAAAGCAAGTTGGGTCGACAGAACCTTGCTTGAACTTGGATTGCTTGAGAAACCGAGTTAAAGTTTCATACCAAGCTCTTGGAGCTTGTTTTAGACCGTAAACAGCTTTATCTAACACATAGCAATGATCGGGATGTTTACTGCTCACAAAGCCTGGTGGTTGTTCAACGTAGACTGTTTCTTCTAATTCTCCATTCAGAAATGCACATTTGACATCCATCTGATAGACATCGAAACCCTTGTGTGCTGCATAAGCAAGAAAAATCCGAACGGATTCCAGTCTGGCAACTGGTGCGAATGTTTCTTCATAATCAATTCCTTCTTCTTGACAGTAACCTTTAACTACCAGTCTTGCTTTGTTCCGAATGACATTCCCTTCTTTGTCTAATTGGTTTCGGAATACCCATTTCATTCCGAGAACTGAAGCCTTTTCCGGAGTCGGAACTAATCTCCACACCCTGTTGCGTTCAAATTCATTTAGTTCATCTTGCATTGCTTGGACCCAGTCAGCATGATCAAGTGCTACTTTAACCGTTTTAGGTTCAATTTTGGAGATGAACAAATGAAACATGCAAAATTCCACTTTTGAAAATAATGCGGCTTGCTTTTCTTTAGCTTGAGCTCAAGTGAGAACGCCAGCAGATGTCGTTCCGATGATTTGAGATTTTGGATGATCTCTCGTCCATTTTATCATTGGAGGATAATTTGGATCATATTCAGGATTGATTTCTGGAATAATTTCTTCTGCTTCCGATTGTGCCTCTGACTGTGTGTCGAGGTCATTGTTTTCAATCTCATTCTCCCCCTGGAAGTTTGCATCGTTTCTATCGTCAGAGTGATCTTGTTCAGCTGATAGAGTGGTTGACTCTGATTCAGGAGCCATACCCTCCCCATGAATGGGTGCTGAACTCTCCCCCTGGATAGGAGCTAGGTTCTCCCCCTGGACAGGTATATCGGTATTGGGAGTTGGACCATTGTGTGGAATCGGAACATCAGTGAAGTTGTCATGTGAAGTGTCGTTTTCACTGACAGTACTTTCGATAAGCTTTATCAATTCGTCTCCTTGGTTATCTCTTGCGTTTGCTTCTGCTGACTTTGCGTTTTCTTGTTCATCGAACAAATTCATGAATTCCTCATATAGATCCATAAGAGGAATTGTTGACGTATTTGATTTGGGAAAGATTTACTCAGTCTTTGTAGTAACGTGCTTTGCTCTTGAATTGTATCTATCATCAAAAGTGATGTAGTATGTTTCTTCAATCTTCCGAGATCTTTTGTTCAGAACACGATAGGCCTTTGAGGTAAGAGAGTATCCCAGAAAAATACCTTCATCGGCTTTTTCATCTCATTTAACTCGTTTCTCTTTGGAGTTAAAAATGAAACACTTAGATCCGAAAACATGAAAGAATCTTACGTTCGGTTTTCTTTTGTTGATGATTTCATAGGGAGTGAGATTAAATCGTTTGGTGATGTTTGATCGGTTCTGAGTGTAACAAGCAGTTGCGATGGCGTCGGCCCAGAAGTATAGAGGAAGTTTCGCAAAAGAGAGCATTGTGCGAGTAGCTTCACAAATAGAACGATTTCTTCTTTCTACCACTCCATTTTGTTGAGGAGTGTAGGGGGCAGAGAAGTTATGCGAGATTCCTTTATTGACAAGAAAATCATCTAGAACTTTATTTTTGAATTCTGTGCCGTTATCACTTCTTATCATCCGAACTTGTTTTCGGAGAAGAACTTCTATCTGCTTGATGAAGTGAATCATGTTGATCGCTGCTTCAGATTTTTGCTTGAGAAAGAACACCCATGTGAAGCGGGAGAAGTCATCTACCACAACCAGAATGTATTTGTTGTGAGCAACGCTTTCGATGGCAGATGGACCACAAAGATCAATGTGCAGAAGTTCCAATGGTTCTATGATCTTTGTGTTAATGATTGTTGAATGACTCTTCCGACTTTGTTTTCCTAGCTCACATGCATCACACAGTCGGTCTTTGTCGTACTTGCGTAGCGGTAATCCTCGCACAAGATCACCAAGTACCAGTTTATTAATATCACGAAAGTTCATGTGAGACAAACGTCTGTGCTATAACCAACTATCATCGTTCGTAGCTTTTGTGAGTAAGCAGATGGCAGGATTTCCTTGGATGGGTCGCATGTCTAAAGGAAACATCTCTCCTTTTCTTTTTGACTTCAAAATGATCTTCTTAGATTCCTTTTCAACCAGTTCGGAGCCATCTTCATCAAATGAGACTTTAAGACCTGTTCCGACAACTAGTTGCAAAACACTGATTAAGTTGTGCTGAAGTCCTTCAACATATGCCACTTTCCGTATCGAAATTTCACCATTTGTGATCATGCCATAGCCTTTGATGTTGCCGGTTGCATTGTTTCCATAGCTGACTTTTCCTCCATTCATTAGCGAGCGATATTCTCGTAATTCCTCCTTCCTCCCTGTCATGTGACGTGAACAGCCGCTATCAATGTACCATTCCGGATCATACTGTTCGTCACGTAGAACCTGCACAAGTTAGAGAGATTTAGGAACCCAAACCAATATGGGCCCATGTGAGAATTTATGAGAGATAGGAAAAATGCATGATTTTTCAACCCAAAAGGATTTTCGCATGGATGGTTGATTTATCTTATTTTCAATTCGAAACACTTTCATTTTTGTGGATTGCCATTGTTCTTTAGCAAAACGAGATTTCGTTGGAGTGAACGTGTTGGAGACTTGATAATAATGGGTTTTCTGACTGCGAGAGTGATAAGTAGGAATTGAAGGTTTAACTGACTGAGATGAGAATTTTGGTTTAAAAATAACTGTTGGGTGAATCTTGTTGGATTTGAGATCCTGAGTGGTTTCAGGATAGAGTTTTTCCTTCCCCTTTGAATCATTTGAACCGAGAACACGAGTGGGATTCTTTGTTGTTGGTGTTGAAACCGAGGCTTTGAGTGTTGGTTTTGGAGTATGTCTAGATTTCGGAATTGGAATTGGATTGACTCTCTGGGTTGTGTTTAAGTCGTTTTTGTTTCTCTAAAACTGTTTTCTTTCTTTCAAATTCTTTTTGTACCTGGCATTCATTTGTTTCCTTTTGGCTATCAGCTCTTCAGGAGACTTATGAATACAAGATGTTGAGCAATGATTAGAGTCAGATTTGAAAGAACTTGACCTGGAGTTTGAAGAATTGAATTTCAAATTCTTTATACCCCATGAACTATTTTGAGAAACAGAATTTTTACAATTCAACGATCCAGAAATGTAGTTACCACGGGACTTCCATGAGGTCATTTCGGAAAGACCTTTGGTCTCATCTGAGTTGTCAATTGGTTCCGACCAAAAGAAAGAATCACATACATCGGAATTATCGTTATCGACTAGGACTTTAAGTTCAGTTACATCTTTTGTATTTGGACCTGGTTTAAAAAAAACTTGATTTGGTACTGTCTGAATCTTTGGAAAAACAGTGGCCTGTTCGTTTAAAGTGTGTGATTCTTCACTTTCAACAATTCTCGCAAAAGCAACTGAATTTTCAGAAATGAGAGTTTTCTTAGTTTCATTTGAATTGGATATAAATTCCGAACAGTCAATTTCATCCTCAACTGATATCTCACTCATATCACTTTCATCAAAATCCGAAATATTCTCATTAATGAGAGTATTATCAGAATTTAGTTTAGAGCATAGTGAGTGAAAATTCTTTAAGGTCGCTGTTTTAATTTCCTCATGATCATTTTCTGAAAAATATTCTTTAACCATATTTTTATGTTATTTGGACTGAATATAGCTTTCAATTTTATCAAGTCCGATTCGATATGCTTTCGAAACCTCATCAGATGAAACAATGGTTTCACATCTGTGACATTCTGCATCGATTTCATCCTCTTTCAACTCAAGAAAGGGCAAAATCATTTTGTGCAAACCCCTGCCTATATCACAGTCAAGATGCAATTGAGTAATATTATTGTAAAGACGCTTTGCAATTAAACAAAAAATATTTCTCTGTTTGACAAGAACTAGATTATCTCTTTTGACATAAATGATATCATCTAGTGCTTTAACTAACTCATTGTCTAACGCCTCGATTCTAATTCGTCTCTCCTCATTCTTATTCGATACCCTGCTCAATTGATCATTTAGGTTAGAATTACTTAGACGTGTTCTTTTTAAGCTATCACTCAAACTAGAAACAGTGAATCTAAGATCATCTAATTCAGTATCATAAGTAGAAGAACAAATATTTAAAGATTTAAGGATAGAGCGTACCTTCTTGACCACAGCCTCACATTCCTCAACTTGTTCATAAACAGGTTTCGCAGCAAAACAACTTGCTGAGGTTTGGCACCCGTCGGTAGAGTACCCTCTGCTGTCGGAATGATTAGCCTTCACCATCAAACATCGGCCATGCGTTGGATTTCTTACCTCCTCATCTTCCGAATCCGTTGACCATACCTCAATGGCACCAAACTCGCTATCCTCCTTTACCACGAAGGCTGCTTTGGTAGATGAAACATCATTCTTTTTCAGTTCCACAATCTTCTTTGCGTAATAAGCTTCATCTTTTACCTGCTCCTTCTTCTCAGCTTGCTTTCGGAGCAAACAGTCTTTCACAAAGTGGTTCTTGCCTTTACAATAATGGCAATCATAGCCTGAGTCACCAACGAGTTTCTTCTCCTCATCACCTTTCTTTTTCTGGCTTTCTTCCAAAGACTTTTCAGAATTGAAACCTCCTTATCGATTTCGGTTTTTGAATTTGGAGAAGTTTTTCTTAAAGAACTTCTTGGGATTTGATACCATTAGAGCTTTGTATTCTCTAGTCAGATCATCGTCTGAAAAATCTGAGTCGAAATCGATTTCAGCCGATTTCTTTCCAGCAGCAACTAGTGCGAGTGAACCAAGACCAACAGTCGCTTTGGCTTCCGAAATGACTTCCTTTTCATGGGACTTGAGGATTCCCACAACTTTAGCCAAAGTGTAAGTTTTGAACTGTTCATGCGCTTTTATGGTTGATACGATAGCCTTCCATTCGGAACGAAGACCATCAAGGAAAGTAACCTTTTGCTCAATAACAGTCCAAGCCAGATTGTATTTTAATAATCGACTGAGAAGATGATTGTATCGATTGAATGTCTGGGTTAGAGTTTCTTCCGAACCTTGTGCAAAAGATCCGAAATCGGAAAGAAGAGTGGTCTGAATTGAGTGCTCAAGATCAGCATCTCCGGAATACAATTCTTTAAGTCTGTCCCAGTTCTCTTTAGTCGTCTCGTACGAACTAACCAGGCGAAGAGTATCTACTTGGAGAGCGAATCTGATAATTCTATATGCTTTAATGTTGCACATTAGTTTATCTTTTTCGTCTTGAGGAATGTTTGTGTGAGTAACAAGCAGGTTGTTGTATTCTTTTAGGGTTTTGATAACCCTCCTTGTGTCTGCGTGGACATGAGTTTCTTCAGTAATAGCTTGCCAGATCGTTGCTCCATGTTCTTCAATGCCAAGAACATAATCTTCAAAATGCAACGCCCAGACCTCATACTCTTGAGTAAATAGAATTGGAATCCTGGTAGTAGATCCAATGCTGCTTGAAAGATTGAAAGACTGAGTATGTGAGTCGTCAAAAAGCCATTGAAACTTGTTTACTTGTATGAATCAGAAGTGTAAGATCAATTCAAAAGAAGAAGCGAACGTAAAGATCAAAGTCTGATACCCAAAATCGATCAAAACGATAAAGATAATCAAAACAGATCTGTGAATAACACAAACTCCCGCTCTGATACCAATTGTTGAAACACAAAAGTTGGATCGAGATTCAAATAATGCGGAATAATATAAATAAACAAGATCAGGAACAGACAATATGAAGAACTGATGTCGAATGATTAATAAGCAACTCAAGAACAATTCAAAGTGAACTATTCTGTATGAGCGCCGTAGAAAGGATTACAAAAATTAACCCTAAACAGGGTACGAGCATGTTATTTATACAAAAACTAAGTATGGAAGGACAGACCCATTCCATAACCGATAGAAAATCTAATGGCATAAAATCAGGCTATAAATCCGATCAGCATCTTTGACTCAATCTATATTTATGACTCAACACATCCACAACCACAATAAGATGAGGCTTGGGTTTTTCTCAAGGATTCAGAGACTAAAAGGAGAAGAACTCATCCTTAGTCTCTAAATCTCACCCTCATCCAAGATATGGAGCCATCATTGTCTTGAAAAGCTTGGAAACGACTTCATAACTCCATTAACAACAAATATCTAAGGAAAACAAGGTGTTAAACACTTACAATGGTCCAGCGACATCAAGAGGCTTGATTCCTTCCAAGCACCACCCTCTTCATGAGCACCTTGTTTCTTTCTTCTTCCTCCAACAACCTTCACAACTTCATTGCATGAGCCAAGAATACAAGAGAAAGCTTAAGAGAGTGTTATATGGTGTTTCCAGGGCTAGGAATGAAGAAAAACGGATCTCCAATGAGCTCTACACTAAAAAATGACTTAAAACCCCGAAAATGTAGTTTTATCCCACTCAGACGACATTAGCGGCGCTAACATTAAAGTTAGCGTCGCTAACTGCAGGCCCAGGCAAAGTCACTAACGCGTCCAGGCTGAAAAAGCGTGACAAATCCGGATTAACTTCTTTTTTTTGTCATTTTCTCAATTTTTTCCTCTTATTAATTGTTGTCAACTCGATACCTGGTTCCTGGATTTACACTTTGACTCCTTAAGACTCGGAACTTAACTTTTCTGGATTAGGGTCTTACAACCCCACTTAATGGGATGTCGTCCCCGAAATCCTTTCCTTACTTGCCCTAATCGCGCACCAGCAGTTCAACCATTCCATAGTTACTTATATCTTTACATATCCAAACTACAAAGATTTTACCACCAACTTCGTCAAGATCACGAACGTTAACATCCCTGCATATCCGAAATTTCTAGATTCCAGAATGGTCCGCCACAAAACTCCAAAACATAAACACCCACAGACGACGCCTTCAGTGCCAAGATCCCTACCTTGCTGACCGAAAACCACGTTGACCGCCATGCGCCTAATCTATACCAACCCGCAAAGCCCCATGGCTAACACGTATAACTTGCACCATTTCAGAAAACTTCCAACGCATAACACCATACCACTATTCACACTATCACAACCACCGATCTACCGACTCACAAGAACCTTGACCCAAAGCATCCGATTAACTAAGATACAAGCACGAGAGACACCACTCATGCACAGCCCATCGGGCTATTTCCACACTCATCATCAACATTCATGAAATCACAGGTTCCCCATTCCGTTCTGCTCGCAACCGAACTCGCAAGCTTTTCCCTGTTTCATCCATTTAGGTTCTCCGCTCCGCCCAGCTCACTACTGGACTCACAGTCCTTTCTTGACTCATTCTGATTTCCCTCCGTCGCAAGAACATATCAGGCATCGAGAACAACACCTAACACTCGCCAATCCGCCTGCAGGCTACACACAACCTTTCCAAATCCGACCTATAGATTTACACACTTAACAACCTCTCCAGGTTCCCATCTTGGAATCAACTTCCGACAAATCACAACAAACTCAATTAACGAATCCACTTTATTCTATAACACAAGGCCGCAACACCCAACCCTTCCTCACAACAGGCCTAACCGAAAAACACCATCATAAACCGAAAATCTCACAGACCTAACCACACCCAGAAGCCTACGGTCTTCTAATTATAGAAAACGGACTTGAGATTCGCCCAAATGAAGTCACAATCACTCCTTTTTCCAATAATCATCCAACTTCCAAGCAGACCAAACTTCCTAGAGAAGATACCCAGCCACCTTGACGATCATGACGCAAATCTAGGACGCGACATCTTAAAACTTCCCACTATTTCCTAGATTGGTCATCCAACCGTCTCTTACTGCACTGCCGAGAAACCCTATGAGCCGAACGCTTCTAATGCCACCGTTTCACAATTCGAAAGATGATTCGAAGAACTGAACCCATGCTTCTTAACTTCATCAATGTCTCAGCTACTTACAGATTCCAGCTCGACTTCCATACAACCCACACTCCTTAAGGGAGGTATTCGACCGTATCTCGACCATCCAAATTCGGTCCGAACTTTAACATGCTAACTTTCCTAATCGTTTCCCCCAGACCGATTATCCAACTGATCCCTGACGCTTCACCTGGAATCCCCACTAATAAGTAGCACTTCATACGCAACTGATTCATCATTCGAAAGAAAACTGAATACTCAAGTCTAGAATTCCAAATGCTAAAGAACCGAGGTGCTCTTACTGCAACGAACGAGCACGCTAATAACCATGTCTTTCTCACACCTTCCCAGTTGTTCTGCCGCATGCGCCACTGCCACTAATCGACTCGAATGAGAACAGACGAACGAACTTGAGCATTATTGTGACACCCCATTTCTACTGTTTTCAAATACTATGGTTGTTCGTATAAATACATGAATACAAAAATACGGTTTATCAAAAACCGATAATTTACATGTTTAAAAACAGTGGGTGTTACAAATCCATACCAAAACTAACCATAGTAAGCAATAAAGGATTAAACCTTGAGTCCAAGATAGGAGCTAACTCGAGCTCCACTCCAGCTAAACTTCATCCCATCTATAGCAAATCATTTTAACCTGGAATACATGGCAAAACATAGAATACGTAAGACAATAATGTCTCGTGAGTTACATGAGTTTTAGACTCAAACATTTAACTTTTTTTTCCAACATTTTTATAAAACATTTAACATAAAGCATCTTTCAAAACTTTACAGTAATAACATACTATAACTCTTTACCTTTCAAAATCATATAAACATCTTTCAAAACTTTATAGTAATAACATACTATAACTCTTTACTTTTCAAAATCATTTCATAATATACTTTGCAAAAACATCTTCTTTCAAAACTTTATAATAGCAACATACTATAACTCTTTACTTCTCAAAAATCATTTTATGACATAATTTACTAAAATAACATCTTTCTTACTTTCTTTGACTGGTTTTATAAGCTTGCTGGATTTTTATACTTAGGGCTTTAATCACTATAAGTGATACCCCAAGTCTCTATGGCTAGAAAGAACGGATCAATCCTCACCATAGAAGTGCTGAGGCAATCTACTTCGCGATGGGGATTTTTCCCTAGTAGATCCCTTACCTAACCCGGGTAGGTTGGAACATAGTTCCCTTACTAACGCTGCTTGCTACAATTACCAGTCATACAAAATACTTGCTGCTTGCTTGAACATTTCTCATATACATATAACTTGTAGCTAGGTGCCAAACTACATCATTTTATGTCTTTATGGCTAGATGCCAAATATAGCTTTCATCACATAATAATCATATGTTTAAGACATATTTTTCTAACATGCTAAGCTTTATACCAAAACATACTTTCCAACATCTTATGGCTATATGCCATTCATACTCGAAAACATATACAGTTTGTAACCAAAACATACTTCTTAAACATCTTGTGGCTATATGCCATTCATACTTGAAAATATATACAACTTGTATTTCAAAATATACTTTCACATAATTGGTACATAGACCAACATAATTTCACTTAATATAATTTGTAGTTCAAAACTTAGCTTCAAATATAGCATTATACTTTCACAACAATTTAGAAACAATAATCTTGCATATAATTTCACATATGGAAATTTTATAGGAAAATCTTGAAAATAGTTACTTGCCATGTACCCCAGAATGGGTAAAAATACTGCATGTACTCACCTCATGTATTGTTAGATGATTGACTACACGTTCCTTGTATTTATACTCTTTTGATCCAATAATCACTTGGCATGGACCTATATTTAACATGTTATACATTAACATTTATGTTACTGACTCTATAACTCATTAGAGTCCTTATAACACTATCTTGGGTCATAACAATTATATAACTTATAAATGACCAACTTTAGTTAAATCGTATATTATACGTATTTTACTACAGTACCCTCGAGGGGTCGTATTTTCATTCCGACAATTTTCTGTGTCATTTTGGACCATATTGGACTTGTGTTCAAAATTTGAGGTCAAACGGACAAGTTTAGCATCAAGTCCAAAAATCAAGCTTCACTTGGCAGGAGACTCACTTCACAATCTGCACTACCGCCTCGCGTCGCGACCATGGTCTAGGTCGCGTCGCGACCCTATAGTTCAATGCCTTATTTGGCGATTTTCCAAACTGCAGTTGCACTAATTGTTCACCTTAAGTTCTTAATACTTGACTTAATCGATTTACAACCATTCTAGGACTAGAATAACAACTCCTTTTTACATTTAAACCATAAGATCATCAATTCCATCCTTTTTGCTTGAAATTTTCCCGTAACACCAAATTTTACACCAAAAACCATTTTAATGAATTTTCAAGCATGGAACTGATTTCTTACACTCTTTATGACTCTTTGAGCTTACTAAATCGTTTGAAATCAGTTTCAACTCATAAACCCATTTCTAGGGTTCTTGAGCTAAAAACCCACTTCTTGAAATTTAACCAAAATCAATGGTTTTATCTTGTTTTCTATAATGATTTGAACTTGATGAAGTGTTTGATTCACTTGAACCATTTAAACCTTAACTGAATTTTCAGTTTCTAGTTCTTCCTGAGAAGAACACACAAGGAGTGAGGCTAGAAATCTGATTACTAACCTTAATACTTGATTACTTCAAACTTCCAAGCTCTTACTCCAACTCCTTGCTCAATCTTCGCGAATTCCAGAAATCGGGTCTTCAAAATTCTCTCTCGTAGCTTCTCCAAGGTTCTGTAATCATATGGGAGATATTTCTCCCTTTTTATTCTTCCCATATTTACATTCTATCCCCTCAAGTTCCATTTCTTGAACTTTGGCCACAAAATCAAGTTTTATCACCTAAAACTTAGTTTCTTACATTTGTAGTCCTAAAACTAAAATTTATAACTTCATAATAGTTTCTGCATATAGCCAAATGACCAAATTACCCTCTTCATGGTAAAATGACCATATTGCCCTTTTTCACCAATTTTCTCCAAACTGTTAGAATTTTACTATATTTCCCGCTACATTATTTTAAAAACTTTCAGAATTTTTGGTCTTTACCTTAAGCATTATCCCAATATAAATTCAAGATTTTTGGGTCGTTACAATTACCATTCCAAAGGATTCATGAATGATCACCCCGCTCTTTCCCGATCAAATTAGCGGTAGCCCGATGACCAACCCAACTTCACCAGAAACTCTACCACTTAATGAGGACTCTAGCTTCTTGAGACTAGCATCAACAATCGACCTTCCAGCGACACCACGACGTTAACACGAACCCAGTCGCAACTTCAGGTAATTCCAATTGATCCTAGCATGCCTAAGGATACTCCACCAACACCCTGACCATCAGAACAAATAACCAATCGCTTCAAACCCAGCAATCGAACATCACCAGACCGACCGCAAACACTGTTACCCGAACGGAACACACACGATCGCGATCAAGAGAGCACCATCATCTTCAACCATCATAATTACCTATGCAATCTACCTGCTCCACGAAGAAATTTCTAACTTGCCGCAGACCCTCGGTCTCTTATGCAATACATGCACTCGACGGTCATCCCCACGCGACCAGACGGACTCGACCCAACCGTCAAACCACCAGACACTGAACCCGCAACAACCCTCGAGTAATGACGACGAAGCACCCACAAGTTCTGTTGCCTACGGAAACGTGACACTCGGTCAAAATTCCGTACCGTGCTCCACCTGAGCTAACTTCCATCGACTCCACACTACATAACTGAACTCTTTGCCACATCAAAGAACAATCTTATCTTAACACCACAACCTGCCTCCATTGATCCTTCTTTATACCAGTTCCGATAATGAAGCCTACACGGGGCGATCAACAAAATAGGAGATCCAAACGCTCACAACCCAGCGAAACGCTCTTGCACAATTCTTCATTCTTTACTCTACCAGTTCTCCCCCACTTAGGGTTCGAACCCACCACTCGCTGACCCAACAGCCACTAGTATTTCACTGGCAGTCCACCCTTTACCTACAAGCAACACCACAAACAACCGGTAGTCTTCACCCGCACGCTCGAGATAGATCTCGACTATTTACCCGAATACTCAGAACCAACACAACAACAATTAGACATGAAAGCGATAAAAGCATAATCGTGAAAATGTAATGACAACGACCGATGAGGTTCCACCTCTACATCCAGCTGCTAAGCCCCATCTTCTAATTCCGGGTCGTCCATTCTATCTGAAACTGCAGCTCGGAACTTCTTCTGTGACGACTGTCCCAATTCCAGATTCTGCCTCTTCTATCCCAGTCGAGCATCGAGCCCAATCTCCCTCAACGCCACAGCAGACTCCATCTCGGCAAAAGTCTGTTGTCGAGCAGCGGCCACAAACCCGCTGATCTCTTTTCTCATCATAGCCTGGCACCGAGCCATCATCGCCTCCTCCTTCGTGGCAAACTGTTCCTCGAACATTGCTAACATCTCCGACTTAACAGATTCAATCACCAGAGGAAGCATCTCGAACACAGCCCTATACACCTCCGCGGCGACGAAATGCCGAACATCCTCATCGCTCATCTCAGGCCCAACCCGGCCTCGCGAACTCGACCCGAGTCCCAAATCATTCCCTCTTCATTTTGAAATCCGACAAGAAACGAGTTACAACACTCGTCTATCACATAACGTGCACGATTCCCTCGTCTACAGACTCCTTAGGTCCCTCGGGTCTCTCTTCATCCCAGGTACGAATCCTGTGCTTCCAATAGTATGTGCCCTTGTCCTACCTTCCACATCTATTCGTACTTGTTCTGAAGATTGTCCCGGTTCTTTAAGTCGCATCACTCCTTTTTAAAGGGCATTCGGACATCATCCAACCACCCTGCACCAAAGTGCCTACCACTCTTCCTAGCCTACATAGGAATTCCACGTTTCACCCGTACCACGAGAACTTCCGCTCATACTGTCAGGTCATTTCGTGAATGCGTAGTTGTATGCAACAAGAACAGGTAGACTGTCAAATAGATGCCCCTACCTCAAAGTCACAACCAAACAAGAAACCGCCAGTAAGGCCGGTTCAAGAATTCTAAGGCTATTCGTTCCTATTACATACAATCCTAAAGTATTCCCTCACCTTCCTAACAACATAAGCATAGGTCCAAAAATGTACACATATTCAGCACATAGCACATAGCACACAGTAAGCAGCACACTACGCAAAAGGTCCCTATGATCCAGGCCAATTCTATCATGTAATTTACTCAGCGGATCCTTAGCCTATTTATAGCATATAACATCACATCAACACATAATATAGTGGGTACTTTGGGAAATAACACTTACTTGAGCTCCGGCCGACTGCACGCATCGCATCCCATTCTTTCCGAAACCCATTTATCCGTTAAAAATCATAAGTCAGATGTGCATACCATGTTTCAGACTCCCAAGAAACAATCAAACACGAACATGCAAAGGAATCTTCAACATGTTACACAACCTAACTACTTCGAAATTTTACTTAAATACAATTTTTCCTTTGAAAATCGTTTTAGAAAACCCTCAACTCCTTGGTTTGAGTTTGGAATCCCAGTCATGTTCATTCAAATCCTCGGAATCACATTCATGTTCATCCAATTCCCTCAAAGCAAGGCTCTGATACCAACTTGTAACGTCCCAAATTCCGTAATAAATTTTTCATTTTTAAAAGCGATTTAAATACATAAAAAGGTTTGCCAACTAAAACCACTCAAATTAAAACTTAGTATTTAAGCATATAAAACGTATTTATCTAAAACATTTACAAACATCACCCAGCGGAAGACTTTAATCGTTGAAATCCACAGATGCGGTACAGTCGCGCCATGCTCCATGCTCAAGCCAGTATTTACTTGAAAAACATTTAGGGTAAAAGGGTAAGCACAAAGCTTAGTGAGGTTCCCAAAAATACAACACTATCCATCACATAAACATCGTCATCGACTTTTGTCGGCAAACATCGTCATCAGCTTTCTCCGGAAAACATCGTCATCGGCTCACGCCGACAAACATCATCATCGGCTCTTGCCGACAAACATCGTCATCGGCTCTCGCCGGCAAACATCGTCATCGGCTCTCAAGCCGGCACTGCTGGCCCACAGTTCGACAGCCTTCGGCTTTCGTCGGCAAAAAGCACAAATAATCACATTATTACACAAAGTAATAAAGACTATCTACGCATGTAACATCACCCATAGTATAGTGAAAAGACTCACCTGATTCGCGACTACACACTAGACATCACTCTACGCAAGTGCCATCAGATTCGACAATACACACTTCCTAACAAGGGTAAATCTCACTTAGAACTTCCTAAATCCCAAACAGGATAAAACTATAAGACCGGCATCAAACCCTCAAGTTTTAACCAAAAGTCAAACTGGTCAAAAAGTCAACAGTCAACGGTCAAAGTCAATAGACAAAGTTAACGCCGCTAACTCCTAGAGTTAGCGCCGCTGACTCCCTTGTTCAGCCCAAATCTCCATTAAGTGCTTAATCTATTAAGACAGAAGCTATAAATCCTTGCCAAACAAGCTCATGGTGACAAACCTAGTTCCAAAAATGAAGATTAACAACTTAAAACTTCATACACAACCACATTAAGATGGGCTTTGGTGTTTCTCAAGGATTCAGAGACTAAAAGGAGAAGAACTCATCCTTAATCTCTAAATCTCACCCTCATCCAAGATATGGAGTCATCATTGTCTTGAAAAACTTGGAAACGACTTTATAACTCTATTAACAACAAATATCTAAGGAAAACAAGGTGTTAAACACTTAAGACAGCAAGAGGCTTCATTCCTCCCAAGCACCACCCTCTTGAGCACCTTGTTTCCTTCTACTTCCTCCAACAACCTTCACAACTTCATTGCATGAGCCAAGAAAGTGTTCTATGGTGTTTCCAGGGGCTAGGAAATGAAGAAAAACGGATCTCCAACGAGCTCTAGACTTAAAAATGACTTACAACCCCGAAAATGTGGTTTTATCCCGCCCAAACGACATTAGCGGCTCTAATATTAAAGTTAGCATCACTAACTGCAAGCCCAGGCAAAGTCACTATCGTGTCCAGGCTGAAAAAGAACGACAAATCTGGATTTGACCAGTTAGCATCGCTAACTTATTTTTTTTTTTTGTCATTTTCTCACTTTTATCCTCTTATTAAATGTTTTCCACTCGATACCTGGTTCCCGGATTTACACTTTGACTCCTTATGATTCGAAACTTGACTTTTCGGGATTATGCTCTTACAATCCCGCTTCAAACTGCTAAGATTCTTATTGATCCCGTTCTTGCGGGTAAGATCCTGATTCGATCTACATTAATTTTACTTTCTTTTTAATTATTCGTTTTAGTTTCCCTTTAACTCATAACAATACAAATAACCCATATAAACTATTCACATAACTGGCTCATACTTTATTAATTTCACAACTTATACATCACAATTCAATAATTTCTCAAACTTCTTGCACCAAGAAGGAATGAACATAATCAGGTCATCCCAGTGCCTTAATTCTAGGACATTTATTCCATAATAGTAGATGTACTGTCCTTACTGACTCAATCAAGTCTTGTATAGAGACTACTCAAATAACTCATTTATACATTAATAGATTATAAACAACATTACTTCTTCATTCCATTATACAACTATTATGAGGAGTTGTGTCCCCCATTACATTGTTTCATCATATATTGTTTCATAACGGGGAGTTATGTCCCCAATACCTTTATTTCTACCTACAAATCATTCATACTATCTTGTAAGGCTATATGCCAATGTACATACTTTACGTCATTACTCATTAACTATGGGGAGTTACGTCCCCGTTTAGCTTATGACATTTCATATCATTTCATTAGCATATCATATACTATTTATGTCATTAAGATCTTTACTCCTGTGTATTTTAAGGCTATAAGCCAAATACCATTTCTTATACCCTTGCTTATATCTTTCTTATCGTTCATATAACATTCATCGTATGGTGTCCTCAATAGAACACCACTTCGTTAATACTACTTAATACTTATCAACATATTATAAGTATTAACACATTTTCATCTTTTCATATCAAACACATACATAATTATTTTCATAATACTAGCCATGCATATTGAAATGGGTGAAAATTGCATGTACTCACCTTGGCTAGTTAGAGGAGTTTAACCAGGATTACTCAATTCCCTTGTCCCCTCCATTCCATGAACTTTACTCCTTTATTACCTAAGGAGTTCATTAACATTTTTATTAAAACATGTTAGGTCTTGAAAACATGTAAAGACCACTTAACCCATGTTCTATTATATTCACTTTTCATGTTTTCGCACTATATTATGCTTATACTAGAGGTTGGGGGATTAAAATACACAAATAGGGCAATAATGGAAGTGAATTTCATGAATTCAGGTCACACGGGTCATGTAAGACTACACGGGGTCGTGTAGGACTGACATGCTCTCGGATTACTTGTCAGGCTAAATCATACAGGGTTGTGTAGCATCACACGGGGTCGTGTGATGTTACAAACCAGATTTTTAACTCCAAATTTTTGTTCTTTCTTTGCAACTTTAGTTAATTTCTTGGTTCCATTTGTTTCCAAACTTAACCATACTTTACCAGTAGTTTCTATTGACCTTCTAATATGTCAAGGACATATTTTTAATCTCATTAAGTCTTATTTAGTTAATGACTTTATGGTTAAGACCACAGGATGTCACAAGAGCTCTAAGGAAGCTCATGTGCACATCAATTCTAATACAAGAGTCTATTTCTTTTAACTTATATATATATATATATATATATATATATATATATATATATATATATATATATATATATATATATATATATATATATATATATATATATATACAACCAAGGAATGATCAATTTACGGTCTTACAACTCCAAACATACTTTATTAATCATAAAATCATGGCTACTTTTACTAATTCATATGGGTTTCATCCATGGAATCATCAATTCCATTCCACCCTTCTAATTTCCATTTTATTCTAACTTCTTCTTGATTACTTGGAATCATTAGGAAACCTCTTATATGGGTTTATTTCATCTATAAACACCATTACAACTACTTAATTACATCTAATTTAACACTATGATCATAAACCCCCAATTTCTAGGGTTCATAAGAATCAAAATCATCAAATCATGATTCCAAACTATCCGTATGTTGGATAGTGATCATAAGGTGACTAGAAACATAATATAACTACTTGGGCTTATTGTTACTGTAGCACATTCAATTTTTGAATTTGACCCGATTTAGTCCCTAAACGTTTTTTGCGCAATTAGTCCTTAAACTATTAAATAATGTGTAAATTATACCATTGACTTCCAATTTAAAAGGTTTCACCGGTTGACTCGCTGATGTGGCAAGACATGTAGATTAGGTTTAACTTTATTCATATTTAAAAATCCACGTAGATTAGGTTTTATAAAAAATGGAAGACGGATTGTTATAATCGGTTTTATCAGAGGGTACCCTTTATCAGACTTACGAACTAGGAAAGCATCGAAGGAAAAACTAGGGTTTAAGCAAATCGATCAGTGTTACGATCAATCGGAAGGAGCAGAAGCTGAAGAAATGTCGAACTACAACCCTAAGCCTCCGGGAATGTATTGCATTGTGGAGCTCAACTATCAAGGGGTGTTTGTACGATGTCCTTTCTCTTACGATGGTATAAGTTACACTTTTACAGAACATGATTTTTCTAATATGACATATGCCGAGTGTGTTACTTTCTTGGAAACGTTCATGCATGAAGATTGCAAGAAACTTTACTACTGTGAGCCCGACTTACCCCTTCATAAAGGTCTTCGACGAATTGCAGATGATATTGATTACGCAGCATTTGTTTTTGATGCTTACGGTACGGATGGGAAAATATCGATGTATGTGGATCATGTTGGTGATGAGTTAGAAGATTTCTATGATTCTGAGAAAGAGGGGGAAGAAGAACATGATTCTTGTATCATGGGTGGGAAAATGAAGATGATATATGCAATCTTAGGGATGTTGCCTTGGATTATACTGACGAACCAATTAAAATGAACAGAACTTCAAGTGATGTGCTTCTTAGTAAACTGTGTACTCAGGAGGAGAAGGAGGACAACAATATTGGTGAAGATGATGAGGGGGAAAGTGAAGCAACAATCCAAGAGCATGCCATTTTTAATGAATCTTTACACAGGAAAAAGCAGAAACCCATACTTGGTATGAGATTTAAGAACCCAGCTCAAGTTAAATCGATGTTGTGCAACTATGCTGTTGGCAATGGGTACCAACTATGGTTTGAAAAAATGATAGTAATAGGCTTTTCGTCAGGTGTTGTAGGGGTGAATGCACATTCAGGTTATGGGTATCCTGGATGAGTGAAGATGAATCTTTCCAGATAAAGTCTTTGAAGCCAGATCACAATTGTGCAAGAAATTTTAAGTTAGGGTCATTAGTAACATATGCATGGATAAGGAGTCACTACTCTAAGAAGATTATATATAGGCAGAAGATGAGTGTTAGAAAACTGAGAAATGAAGTTACCAAGAAATTTGGTATTGATGTTAGTCTTGGACAATGCAGAAGAGCCAAAGCATATGCACTGCAACTTATAGAAGGAAATCTTGTTGAACACTATGCCAAGCTATGGTCATATGGTGAAGAGATAAGAAGATCAAATCCGGGTTCTAATGTGAAGCTTAATGTCAACTGCATGCCAGATGGGAAGAACTACTTCATTAAGTTCTATGTGTGTTTTGATGGATTGAAGAAGGGATGGATAGAAGGTTGTAGTAGAGTGATTGGTCTTGATGGTTGTTTTTTAAAGGGTATCTGTAAAGGAGAATTGTTAAGTGCTGTGGGGAGGGATGCTAATAACCAATTGTTCCCTATTGCATGGGCAGTTGTAAATGTGGAGAACAAAGAAAATTGGAAATGGTTTCTGGACAATCTAATTGATGATCTTGATTTACGTTTAGGATATAACCTTGCCTTAATTTCAGATCAACACAAGGTATACATGCATGTTTTTTGTTATTTTTCTTTGTAATGTTATATATACTTTCTAATATTTTATCTTATTAGGGTTTAATTGAGGCAGTTAAAGAGATGTTGCCATATGCAGAGCATAGACAATGTGCTAGGCATATATGTGCAAGCCTAAAGAAGAGATACAGTGGAGCACATTATGAAACCTTGTTTTGGAGAGCTGCCAAATCTTCCACTGAACCTACCTTTAAGGCTGTAATGAAAGAAGTTCATTTGTTGAACCCAAATGCACATAAGTACCTTATGGATAGAGACCCAAAGACATGGTGTAAAGCATATTTCCAACCAGGTAGATGTTGTGATGCAATTAAGAATGGGATGTCTGAGAGTTTCAATGCTATACTAGTGGAAGCTAGGAAGAAGCCAATAATCACAATGCTAGAGGAGATAAGGCTGTACATGATGGATAGGCTATACAACTTGAAGCTTAAGGGACATGCATGGGGTAATCAGGTTTGCCCAGCCATAACGGACAAGCTTAATGAACTTAAAATTCATCAGAGACACTGGCATGTTTGACCAAGTGGATTAAACCAGTTTGTGGTTAGAGGTACATCTGATGCATTTGAGGTTGATCTTGAAAGGAAAACATGTTCATGCAGAATTTGGCAACTAAATGGATGTGGATGTGTGCATTCAGTAGCTTGTATTTGTTTCCTTAATAGGGATGTGGAAGCTTATGTAAACAAAATGTTTACAAGCATGCCATATATGAAATCCTACAAGTATAGAATTAAAGGGATGAATGGAAGTACCATGTGGCCTGAGACAACATATATACCACCTTTGCCACCTGTTGCAAGAAGGATGCCTGGAAGACCAACAACTAAACGTAAGAGAGATGCCACAGAAGACAAAAGTAGGAACACTGTGTCTAAGGTGGGAAAAAATTGAAATATAGTATTTGTAGGGAGGTGGGACATAACAAAGCAAGTTGTTCCAACGGTGGCAGGCCAGAAAAACTTCCTATAAGAAAGGTTAAGAAAAGACAAGGTGTTGAAGTTCAGGTTGATAATGCAGAAGGGCATGTTGAGAATCATGAAGGGCCTGTGGAGAATCAACAAGGGCCTGTGGAGAATCAAGAAGTGCCTTTGGAGAATCATGAAGTGCCTTTGGACAATAATGAAGGGCATGTTCAGAATCGTGAAGGGGTTTTTCAAGCTGATGTAAGTATATGTACCTTAAACTAAAATAAGAATAATAATGGGTATATTATGTAATATGTTCTTCCTTTCAGGTTTTTAGGAATGAAGGAGTTCTTCTTGGTGGGAATGGAGGGGGGGATAATCTTCAACTAGATGTTGATCAACTGTTTGATGAGATGGACCTTACTCCTACATGCATGCAAGCACCTAGTTATGAGGAGGAACAAATGAACCAAAGTAATGGGCAAACAGATGTTGAGGTGCATGCATTAACCCCTATTGGAGTAATTTTTGAGAAGATAAGACGAAGCAAATCAGAGAGGATTGTAGAGAAGAAATTGAGTAATTTTGTTGGTGGGCCTGATGCACCAGGGAATTCAAACCAAAAGGCTATAAACCTATATTAGGTTTTTATGCATTGACTTTTATTAGAGAGAATTCTATTTATCTTACGTTTATGTGGTTTGTATGTTTGAGTACTTACGTTACTTAACTTTATGCCTTATATATGTATGGTTTGCATGTACCAAACTTGAAGCCTTTTTGGCAACTTTTGAGATGTATTATAAGCTATTCAGGTTTGCATGCATGCAAATGACTCATATGGTTCCTTTTGTTAGTTTTTAATGGTTATATATGATTTACATGTGGACCACAATGACCTGTAAAAGTATTCAGGTTTACATGCATTATTTGGTTTTTTAATGGTTAAATATCATGTGGTGACATGGTTAAAATGTGCATGAATGGTAACATGTGGACCACTTTAACATATGCACTGTCGACTGCATGTGGTCACATGGGGTCCATTACAATGTGCATGAATGGACAATGAAAACACTTTAATAACCCTTCTATAAAGACACACAAATGGAAACATGTGGGACAAGGACAACATGTGGGACAATGACACTTTAATAACCCTTCTATAAAGAAGTACACATGTTTCTCCTAAGCATACATGTTATATTGTTTATAGCAATGTACTTTATTTAAGGACACACATAAATATATTCCTCAGAACAATGTTCAAATGATTAAGGACACACATAAATATGCATCTGGTCCACATTGTTTCTACTTTACCATACATACACACATACCAAACACAACCACATAAATTACCTAAATATAGAAAGCATTTTCAAACATAAATTACATTTTTCCATAACATAAACACTTGTTATTAGTACAAAAGATGCTTCCACATTGGTCGAAAAAACCCATATACATACAAGTGGTCTATAGGAAGATTTCACTTGTTTACATTGGTTGATTCCAAGATAACTGTTTTCAGAATTTGGGACAAAATCTAGGTTTGTACCAACAAAGACCAATATATCCATACCCATAATAACCAAATCACTTTTGTGGTTTTCATTGTTTACCAAAAAGGATGATACCCATAAATATATATACTTGTTGTTCATCATTTACATCAGAAAATTACAACATTGTTATCACCCATAACTACATTACAGGCTGCAAATGTTTACAAAAAATTTGCTTCATCAGTCTTGCAACTAATACCCTGCAAATGGTTGGAATTATATATCATTAACCTACCATCCCCCTAACTAATACCCTGCAAATGGTTGGAATTATATATCATCAACCATCAAAAACTCACAAAATACCCACAAAATACCTACAAAAACCAACCCACCTTCCCATCCCTACACGCACCCTTCAACTCATGAAACAAACCACCATTATCAACAGCAAACTAAAAAACATCACCTTCCAAACGCCCAATCGATGCTTCATCTTCTTCACTTCTTTCTCATGTTCCATGGTCTTTTTAGCAAGCTGGTCCTTCATGTCAGTTATCACATTTTCAAGCTGTATAACATTATGCCTGTGACTTTCTATCTGATGCCTCTCGATTCTTGCATCTAACCTTACTTTGGTGTCGAACAAGAGGTCCTTATAGTACCCATTCTCTTGCTCATCATCCTTCCAGTCAAAAAATTTACAGCTCTTCTTGCTAGTATGAGAAAACGTACACCAATCAGCAGTGGATTTCGAATTCCAAATAATAAAAGATTTATAAAGCTCAAAAAATAACATGATGAACACAACATCGATCTTTACATATCATACACTTTGATTTTTCTTTTAAACAACAGATCGAGCAACTTAGCATCTGTGGATTTCAAAATCGAAATCATACAACTTTTGTACCCCCTTGTTTGCTCATTTTCTGTACATTATACGACACCACACTTAACCTTTTAAAACATCGAAGCACACCAGCGAGTTTTGGCAGTTGTAGAATTGTCTGCCACGGTTTTTCGGGCTCCAGGATGTTCTTTCTATCACAGGCAATGGAGGCTTGTAGTCACATTTGTCGTTACGACCATCTCCTCCATTTCTAGCTCCACCTCCACGATTTCCAGACGAACAAGACATCACTGTGAGAAGTATTCACTAGGTTACTGTTAGGGTTTCTTGGTTTGTGAATAAAGGAAAAAAACTTTTCGATATGATTTGATTGAATCAACAAAGTATTTATAAACAGACGAGCCTTAATGGACAAGTTGTGGTCGTCTCTTCCACGTAAGCTCACCATCCACTTACCAGTCCACATGTCTTGCCACATCAGTGAGTCAACCGGTGAAACCCTTTAAATTGGAACTAAATGGTATAATTTACACGTTATTTATTAGTTTAAGGACTAATTACACAAAAAAAAAGTTTAGGGACTAAATCGGGTCAAATTCAAAAGTTGAATGTGCTACAGTAACAATAACCCTAACTACTTGGACTCATCTCCTCCAACATATGAAATTCTGCCATGAACCCTAAACGGGTTTTCTAACTAGAAATAGTGAAATCATACCTTTTATGAAGTAAGAATTCAAGGAATTAGATCATCTAACGTTGCTAGCACTCAATCCTTCATGAATTCCTCAAGAACCGACATATCCTTCTCCTTTTTCTCTGAATTTTGCATGAGTTATGGCTGAAAGGGGAGAGATCACCTTTTTATACCTCACATCTTTCATGAAATGACCATTTGGTCCCTCAACTTTCCTACTTTTCACTTCAGGCATAAAACTCTCTTTATTTCTTGGAACTTTTAAGTCTTAGAGTTTTGTCACACTTCTAAACTTATTTTACACATTAAGAACATTCTAACACATAAAAATCTCATCATGAGGTTAGATATTTCAAAATGACGAAAATGCTTTTTCGGTCATTTTACACTTTTCACTCACTTTTATCTGTTCATTCTTAATACTTCATACTTATAACTATAATATAATTCATATATTTCATTCTTAAAGAAAATATTATTCCTTTCATTTTGTATTAGTAATTGGAAATTACCAAAATACCCTTTTGCTCAAAATATGAATAATTACTTATTAATTATTCCTTTACTTCTTAATTTCTATTTGGACATATTTTCGGGTCCTTACAGAAACCCTAGCCCAAAATCGAAAATTAGGAGGCTTTAGGGTTTAATTTATATAAAACCTAATACAAAAGGTTCAACAATTAAAGCACATTCAATCGAAAACATGCTAAAACGCTCTGATACCACTGATGGGAAATAGGCATAACAAATAAAGTTATACTCTTAAGTTCACATGCAACCTAATGATCTATGTTTTCTCTAATTGAATATATAACTAACAACCCTAAGGCAAAATCGATTTCTAAATATGAATAAGAACTACTAACCTTTAGTTGCTTTCATTGGAAGCAAGCACCACAAGCGTCGTGCCTCAAATTGTTCACACCCAAAACTAGCAAGAAGGAAAACAATTGAGAGAGGGGAGGGAAGTCTTATTTGAATTTAAACCATATAAACCTTTTTATCATAAATTCAAATCCTTATCAGCTGCTAAATATAACCCTTATATTTATCTACTAATTTTCGAAAATAACAAGGATAAATATCCTTTAATTTTCATCAAAATAAATCCCCCACATTATCCATTGCTCAACTATTGAACAATTAAATTCAGCCCCTGCACCTTTAATTAATCCAATTAATGCGAAAATTAATTCCAATTAATTTCTGATTAATTATTAATTAAATATTGCTATTTCTAATTAATATATTATCATCATAATATATTAATAAACTATTTATTTTGATTTATTAGTCATATAATAAATCAATCTCTCTCTCTAAAAGTTATCCTATCCAATTGCCAACGTTGAGGGCAACCTAGAAGGACCGTGCTATTATGTATCAATCAAGTACATACCAATTATAGTCAGGGCTTAGACACCTAATCCAACAAAATTACCCGCCATTGGAAGCTTGCTTTCGGCAATCAGGGCCAGAGGTCCACCTAGAAGTTTCTGATTTAATTTTACAGTTGCTTCCTGTCCAAGAATATTGTTATACAATTGATACATATTAAGTAGCTTGATCTTTCCCAAGTCTTGTAGTATCATCTTCACCATCGTCCACTCATTGCCCAAACCTTCTAAGAATCTTAGATTTGTTTGCTGCTGTTGGATTTGACAGCTCCTGCACTCACGAGACGTGTCATAATGAGTGAGAAACGTGTGAAGGCATCACTAAGAGATTCTCCTGGAAGAGCAGAAAATCTAGTGTACTCGCTGAGACTCGTTGTTAACTTCTTGTCTTTACCCTCCTCTGTACCTTGGAACATATTTTGCAATAGTATCCATATCTACTGGGCAGTAGTACAATTTGGAATTAAATCAAAGAGCTAGGGGGTATTCCATAAGAAATTTCGGTAAAGGCAATCTGATCATTGTCCAGTTTCTCTATGTTTAGAGCAGTCAGTCGACCTTGAGTAGGTCCATCTCCAAGAGCACCCTTGGTGGTGTCATTTCTTGGAGTTAAAATGGGGACATGAGGTCCCTCTTTGACTGACCTCCAAACATCTTTACCCTAATGCCTTAGATAATTTTGCATTCTCGTCACCCAACCATTATATTCGGTTGGAATAAGTATGAGAGCTCTTGTGGAACTCCCAACGCTGTTGGCGACATTAAGCGAGTAATTCATCTACATATCATTAAAGTCCTTTTAAGAACTTTTTTGTAAAACTTGAGTTTTGTAAAATGAGCATTGTAGCATGCAATGGATTTATAGATGGTTCAAAAGCAGTTATAAAAGCCAAGGCTTAAGTGAGAAGTGCAGGAATAACCTTATAACCGACTACACAGGCTCTGATACCGATTGTTGGAAAAGCAAAGTTAGGAATATAAAGATAAACATTGAGAGATCATTTTGCTCAACAATAAATTAAGTATAAACAAGATATAGTACGGAAATATAAAGACATGATGATTAAATGCAGGAATTAAATACACTTAAAAAATGAACATGAAAGATAAAAGTATTTGATGGAATGAAGATCTTTATATCATGTGAAGAGAGTTACACTTAAGTTCATCCAAACCATGAAGATGAAGTGATATGGTGATCTCCCGTTTATAGTGCAAGGGAAGATACCAAGAGGTTGGCCTATGATTGAATATTCTAATACTTAAAAGTACTCAGTCAGACTAGGTTGGCCTATGATTGAATATTCTAATACTTAAAAGTACAAGCGCCATATTTACATAGGGAACACATATAACTAGTCTATTTGTACTCTATAAGTTGATCTACTTATCTTTTGTCTTTATCTTCGTATTTTGTCTTATCTTAACATGATCTTGACTTCTTGGAGTGAACCGAAGTTTAGGAGTGAACTTCAGTGTTGAGAAGTTGTTTCTGAGGAATTTCGGTTAGTCTTGAACATTTGATGATCTTATGTGTTGTTGAAGCATAAGTAAAATTCACCAATCTTCGGTATGTAGAGATTCATCAGGACCGAAGTTCATGGCTGAAATTCGGTATCAGACAGAGCTTGTATTTACTTGTTTTTACAATCTTCTATACTTAATATTCTGAGGGTGTCACTTAAGTTCATGGATGAACTTCGGCCTTCATAAGCTTCTTATATTCTCATAACTCTCAAGTTAGATTCAACACTTAAGAAGTAGAATATTAAACTCAACAACGATGATAATCCTTGTTTATTAATAACTTTCAATAAAAACAAATAGTTACATCTGAACAATTACCAAACATCACAAGTAAACATCTAAAACATTGTTTAAGTATCAGAAACATCCAAATAGTCAAGTTGGTCAACGACATAACATTAACGCATCGGCTGTCAAAATACCTTAGGAACACGCGAGGGCACAATATTAAAGTGTCAGGGAGCATGGGATGCATGGTTTTTTCGCTTCTCAGACTAAAGCGATTAGGTGCTCAGGCCTATTTTAGAAATTTCCACCGAAGACCTTGTGTGTTCAGCCTTCCATATCTTGCTTATATACATCGCATATCATCCACTCAAATAAGATGTCAAAATATTAAGAGTGGTAGATATCGAATGTTCATGTTGTGAAAAGTGTGAAAATAGTCTTAGTTTCTCTCTTGTAAATCAGTGAAGTTTATCAATGAAATTCTCTTAGTTCTCATAGTGGACATAACTTGACTCATTTTCAAGTAAACCACTTTATATCCTTGTGTTTCTCAGTTAAATTCTTCGTATTTCTCTATAGTCTAGATAGTTGTGAGGTTGATCGTTTAATCGATGTCCTTATTCGTGGGATCAATCGGTTCTAAGATGAGCAGAAGATTTGTGTGCCGATCTTGGATCCCCAACAACCTGCATGATTTAGAAAGGAGGTTTGGTTCCAATTTGGAGAACATGCTACCCCCACACTTTTTCCTTATTCTCACACGACCCACACAAGATGCCTTTTGATACTCTGAAAGATTTTTAACATTCTTTCAACCAAATTCAGTTTTCTTTACAACTTCCTATATCCAAAACTTTTCCATATGAACTCCATGTTATACAAAACATATATGCAAAGAAATGTGAGAATCTAAACTGGAGTTTACCTCTACTGAAATTCTCTTGAATCCCTCCATATTTCTTGATATTTACTCATGAACTTGACCATAACTTGATTTTTGGCAGTTTTAGCCATGCTTCATCAGTTCATAACCCGTTCACCATAACTTCAAATGTCTGCATTCTTTTTCCTGTATTTTCCATCTATCAGTTCATAACCCGTTCACCCGTTCACCCTGTATTTTCCATCTATCAAGAATTTTAAAGATTCATCAAAAGTGCATCACAACTCTATGTTTCAAACAATAATCATAATTCATTTTCCAATCTCATTTCCACCTATATTCCACCTACAACACATAGCTATAATAAAGAACTTAATGAAATGTCTTAATTCATGTATTATCAAAATTCACACATTTTTATCATTTAGTCCATTCTATAAAGCACTTAAAATGACTTAATAATATGTAGAAATAAAAAATATACATCCACCATCACAAAATTTTCACAAACGGATCATATCAACAAGTCTGAATTTTTCGGATCGTATATAATAGTTATCTAATTAATGTAAGAACATCAACTTAAATGAAAAGTAATAAAGATGTTGATACGAAATAATCCATATTTTAAGTAAATAGAAAATAAACACTTTCTTACTCAGTATTAGAATAAATTTCATACCAAAGTAATAATCGTCAAACATCAATTCAGCGAATACGTGAAATGACAGTTGTCTTCCAAGATCGTTTCATTGTGTTTAGAAAAATAAACATCATTATGACTAATCAACCAACAACATATATGTATCTTAAACAAATATGAACTATAAATATTCTTTATTTCTCTGTCAACACACATTGATTGACGCACTCTTAAAAACATTCGTGTATTTTGGAAACCATCCAAACCAACTACTACACCTATTATGTTCCAAATATAATTTAAGAAAATTTCCAAGTGATGGTGTCGTCAGGTTGTAGTATTCGGTCCTCAGGCATCACACTAGAAAATCATGTCTACGATATTTTGATTAGTGATATAGATTATGTTGAAAATAAAATTACTGATCACCACAAATAAAGACTTTGAAACCGTTTACTGTGTGACAGTTATATAAATTAACTATAATATGCGGAATAAATAATAAAAGTTGCGAAATAAAAATAAACTCGAAAGCTATAAACGACTGAAAGCTATAAATAATATAAATGATTGTATTTAAATGACTTAAAGCTATAAAGAATGTAAATAACTGTAATTATATGACATAAAGCGATAAATAAAATAAATGACTATAATTAAAAGACATAAAACGATAAATAATATAAATAACTATAATTATATAAATGTATATATCAAGTAGGTTCGTCAAATGAATTGACTGAACTGGTTTGTAACTGGACTGATGGAACGACTGGTCTATCAAGTAGGTTCGTCAAATAAATTGACTGAACTGGCTTAGGGTTGGACTGGATTTCTAATAGACCGTGTCTCTAGGTGTTCTTGGTGTTCTTGGTGTTCTTGGTGATCTTGGTGTTCTTGGTGTTCTTGGTGTTCTTCGTGTTCTTCGTGTTCTTGGTGTTCTTGGTTTTGATCTTGGTGTTCTTGGTGTTTTTGGAGAGTGTTTGGAAGTTGGAAATAAGATGGTGGAAGTTGGAGAGGATTTGGTGGATGTTTGGATGATTTAAATGTGTTGTTATGAAAAAATGGTGTAAAAAAAGGTTATAAAGGGTGTAAAATGGGTTTTGGGTGGTTTTTGGATGATTTTCGGAACTTTAGGGACCAAAACTGTAAATATTTGGGCTGAAATTCGCGGTTTTGCCGGATGGGTCGGTGTCGGGCCGAAGCGGGGTCGCGTGCGCGGATCTTCTGTGAGTGTAAGTGGATCGGAGTCGAACGGGTCGGATCAGGGAATGGGGCGGGTAAGGTCCGTGAGAGTTTGTGAGTGCGCCGGATCTGGGAGGCGGTTCGGACCGGGTCGGCTAGGCGGGTCAACACACGGAGCTTTCGTGAGTAGAAATGGAGCTGGGGCGGGTCGGCTCGGGTTTCCGGATTTGGATCGACGGATGTGGATCAGGAGCTTGGGCTCCGGATTTTGGGCTGGGCTTGAAGCTTGGGCTGGCTTCTTGGGCTGTTGCTGTTTTCTTGTTTTTTAATTTAAAAAATGATTTTAAAATCCGAAATAAATTCAAATAAATTAGGAAAAATCATTTTTAATTTATTACATTAATTAAGTCTAATAAAATAAATTATTTAGAAAATATATTTCCAAAAATTCATTTTAAATAGATTTAATTTAATTTTCTTTCATGTTTTTCTTTGTTTTGGCTTTAAAACTCTTTTTCTTATTTTTCTCGTTTTTTTAATCTCGAATCCACGCAACCTGAAATAAACTTATAATATTTGTTAGATAATATAAAAATAGTTCGTCTTATTTCAATGATGGTCACATACAAAAACATTTTTCAACAATTTCCCCCTATGTGATCATTGATGAAATAAGGACAGATATAATCACATTAACAGTTTTAACATTGAAGATTTGAGATAAAAGTTTTGTCAATGATAAGATATATATAAAACCATTGTAATCATTTTGAAAGTTTGTGACTTGGTTTTACATATCTTATGTTTTGAAAAAGATTTTGAAGACTGTTTGTTTCCGAATCAAAGTCTCGGGTTCGGTTATCAAAGGGTAGCCATACATGTATCTAAATAAATTTCTTAAGATTTTATAACATTATTTATGACGACAAGTGGTCTAACAGGTCGATTCAGATGAACGCTCATAGATATAGCTCACACTTCACTTGGGTGTTTGGTTGTTCTGGCAGCAGAATAAGTTATTGATCACTAAAAATGAGTGATATCTCTCTCTGACGACTCACACTCATATTGGAGGTGTTCATCTATGCTTTTCCTGTAAAGTCACTTAGTCTCATTATTAGATAATCAATCACATAAGACTGGTTTCGACATTACTCAACGGGTTTCTTCATTCATGCCATTAATGTTCACTCTCTCTCCGTCGGGAAATACATGTAGAAGAGGTTTAGCAATTTTCATAGTGCAGTTTGCAACTAAGAAATCTTCAGTTATGAAGGCTACAGTATCCCGGGAAATCAATTATTGTTACAGCTTCTTCTTTGATGGTATCCTGTTTGTTGATCAATATCGATTTATTGTAAAAAGATATTTTGTTTTATCATTGAGAAGTTACTACAATTGAGAATAATTTATTTTTTTGTTTTTATTTTGTTTTTGTTTTTTTTGATATACCATTTGGTTGAAAGTTTTGTTTTGTTGGGTTTCTCTTCGGTGAATGATTTGGCTTTCTTGTTGATTCGTCTTTGAGGATTGGATGTTGATAGATCTATGTTTCACCTTTGGCTTTCTTGTAAGGATGTGTCGTTGCTTGGAGTCTTTTAATTTTGAGGCTGTCTTCATTTTTGGTTGGCTTTTATCTAGGTAGGGATAGGTGGCATAAAAGACATTTTGTCTCGTATGTAAGAAATGAATGTATCGTCCCTGGTCATTTTGATATCTAAGCAAAAATGAGACCGTGACAAGGTATAATCAGATATACCTTATAAGCAATAATGACACACCTAAGCTCACAAGAAATGAATTCCACAATGATTTAGATAGACGAGGCACAAATTCTCACATGGGTTTTTGTTTTCATCTGAACCTCCTAACCTTATGTCCCTTGATTGTTTAAAATCGTCAATAATGAAATAAAATCGAAGGAAATAAAGTTATATACAATATGAAAAGTAGGAGATTTGAACCTTCACTCCAATTGAGAATCAATATGACTTAAAATCTTCATCGAGCATAAGCATCTGAAAATTAAGTCAAGAGACGATTAATCACAAGGTTCTATAAAAGCTTGTTATGGCAAGTCTTTTATTGTATTTTTGAAAATTTGTTTTTCTGAATATATATATTTTTTTTTTGGAAAATTTGGTTATTTGAATGTTTTTGGTATTTTTTTTATTATATGGTGAGAATGCGGTAATAAAAGTTCCCCCATAGATGATGCACTGGGATCATTTTGGACAGGTGGATTGGGAGTGTTCAAAGAGGGATTTAGTGTTGGTGGTTCCCCCTTGATTTGATCTACATTTTCTTGGTTTGATTGTGAAGTTTCTGCATCGGAGGTACCGTGGGTTTGAAGTCTCGTAGAAAGTTTTGGTTTCCTGTCATATTCTTGGAGCAGCCACTATCAATGTACCATGTATCATCCTTGGGTTCTCCAGCATTAGATCCCTGCAATTAGACAGAAATTTTAGGTACCCAGATCTGAATGGGTCCTGATTTGTTAGCTTTTGCTATTTTGGGTTTGTTGTTCAATGACTTTGGTTTATTGGGATAGAATGGTTGAGGTTTGATTTGATTTATCAAGTTTTCCCAAAATATGATTTGTTTTTGATAACCTGTGAGTTGATAAGATCTGTGATTTGGTGAACGATATCCTAGATGTGAAAATTGATTTGAAAAGTTTTCTTCATATCTGGGGTATGATGAACGGTTTTGAAAAGGTTTTTGAAGAGGTTTTGGTTTTTGTTTGGAAACCTGTTTATGAGGTATGACGTAGGGTTTAACTGGTTTCTTTGGTTGGTTTTCAAAAACTTTTGGGTTGACAAGTGGGGTTTTGGTGACTTGAATGGGTTTTTTGCTTATTTGTTGTTTCTTGGAGTATTTTTGTCCCGGACTAGTTTTTCCAACAATCGATGAACTCATTGTAGGAAAAGCAGTTGGCACAGAAGTACTACCAACCTCGTAAAAGGAATTTTCTCCATTCAAAAATTTTTTAGATTTGGTGGTTTCGTTGGTATGTTTGATTTGGTGAGTTAAAGAACTAGCTGAGTCTGTTTCAGAATTTAAGACTCTTTTGAAAGACTTTTTGGAAACAGTGAAAGCAGTATCATCTGGGCTACAGTTGATAACTGTTTCATCATCTGAATCTTCCTCATTGACAGATGTGAAAAGATCTGGTAGAGTTGATTCAGAGTTTTCACAAATTATCATGTTTTCTTGATTTTCTAGTTCTTTTTCAAAGGTTTCTCTACCAATTCCTGGTCTGTAACTCGTATCAAATTTTCCAGAACCCAAGGTGTTTGCCTTGGTGAAAATATCATCACTGAGTTTTCTGGCAATTTTGATAGATTCCACATTCCGTATCAATCTTTTGTTTTCAGATTCAAGAAAAGTGATTTGGTTTAAAGAATCAGTCAGTTTTTCATTTAAGATTTTGTGTTTTTCAGTTGACTCTTGAAAGTTTTGTGTTAACTGAATGATTTCCATTTCTAAAACATCTTTTGTTTCAGAAGAAATGACTGATTGACTTTTTAATTCCAATTCCTTTTTCTGAATTAGAGATTGATTTAATTGTTCAAAGACGTGATTGTAATCTTCTAATTTTCTTTCAACGTCTCTTTCCAATTTGGTCTTTGTTCTGGTTAATTCTGCAAATTTGAGTTGTAGGGTTTGTAACTCACATTTGCAAATATCAGAATTGACCATTGTGTGATGGTATGTTTTGAGATCAGCTTCCAGGCTTTTCTCAATTTTGGTTATGTGGGACTCGAAAATTGTTTTTGAAAAACCAAGTTCAGTGACCATAGACCATACCTATTCTATGACGTTGGGAGCTCTTGAGTTGTTTGCGGAAGGCATTTTGTTTTAATTTTTTTTAAAGATTTTTTTAATAATTTTTTTAAAAAAAAAGGATTTTGAACAAGTGATATTAAAATGAAATATTCAAAGAAAAGCTTATGGAAGGTTTATATAAACGCTAACCAAAAGTTTTCGACGAAAATTTCAAAATAAATTACACAAGCTCTGATACCAATTGTTGAAAATAAAATTACTGATCACCACAAATAAAGACTTTGAAACCGTTTACGGTGTGACAGATATATAAATTAACTATAATATGCGGAATAAATAATAAAAGTTGCGGAATAAAAATAAACTCGAAAGCTATAAACGACTGAAAGCTATAAATAATATAAATAACTGTATTTAAACGACTTAAAGCTATAAAGAATGTAAATAACTGTAATTATATGACATAAAGCGATAAATAAAATAAATGACTATAATTAAAAGACATAAAACGATAAATAATATAAATAACTATAATTATATAAATGTATATATCAAGTAGGTTCGTCAAATGAATTGACTGAACTGGTGTGTAACTGGACTGATGGAACGACTGGTCTATCAAGTAGGTTCGTCAAATAAATTGACTGAACTGGCTTAAGGTTGGACTGGATTTCTAATAGACTGTGTCTCTAGGTGTTCTTGGTGTTTTTGGTGATCTTGGTGTTCTTGGTGTTCTTCGTGTTCTTCGTGTTCTTCGTGTTCTTCATGTTCTTCGTGTTCTTGGTGTTCTTGGTGTTGATCTTGGTGTTCTTGGTGTTTTTAGAGAGTGTTTGGAAGTTGGAAATAAGATGGTGGAAGTTGGAGAGGATTTGGTGGATTTTTGGATGATTTAAATGTGTTGTTATGAAAAAATGGTGTAAAAATGGTTATAAAGGGTGTAAAATTGGTTTTGGGTGGTTTTTGGATGATTTTCGGAACTTTAGGGACCAAAACTGTAAATATTTGGGCTGAAATTCGCGGTTTTGTCGGATGGGTCGGTGTCGGGTCGAAGCGGAGTCGCATGCGCGGATCTTCTGTGAGTGTAAGTGGATCGGAGTCGAACGGGTCGGATCAGGGAATGCGGCGGGTGAGGTCCGCGAGAGTTTGTGGGTGCGCCGGATCTGGGAGGCGGTTCGGACCGGGTCAACACGCGGAGCTTTCGTGAGTAGAAATGGAGCTGGGGCGGGTCGGCTCGGGTTTCCGGATTTGGATCGACGGATGTGGATCAGGAGCTTGGGCTCCGGATTTTGGGCTGGGCTTGAAGCTTGGGCTGGCTTCTTGGGCTGTTGCTGTTTTCTTGTTTTTTAATTTAAAAAATGATTTTAAAATCCGAAATAAATTCAAATAAATTAGGAAAAATCATTTTTAATTTATAAAATTAATTAAGTCTAATAAAATAAATTATTTAGAAAATATATTTCCAAAAATTCATTTTAAATAGATTTAATTTAATTTTCTTTTATGTTTTTCTTTGTTTTGGCTTTAAAACTCTTTTTCTTATTTTTCTCGTTTTTTTAATCTCGAATCTACGCAACCTGAAATAAACTTATAATATTTGTTAGATAATATAAAAATAGTTCGTCTTATTTCAATGATGGTCACATACAAAAACATTTTTCAACAGATTATGTATGGTTCAAGCCATTTTATTGAAAGAGGAGTTTAATATTTCAAAGGACTATGAAAACCGTATGAAAATATCACAAGTTATAATATAAGCTATAGAGAAAGTAAACATTTTGCTTCAAAACTTATGGTTTAGATGATTTTTATGTTCCCTGTTTTACACATATAAATAGAGGATCATAGTTGCTCCTGCCAGAAGGCAACACCAGATTATATATATATATATATATATATATATATATATATATATATATATATATATATATAAATTAATACATTACCGATTTAATGAGTTTGTTAAGAAAACTACAAAATACACTTAATGCAACAACAAGGAAAAATAAATTTGGTCATTATAAAGTAGGAACATTAAATTGTCATGCAAACTATAACATTTAATGTTTATATAATTAAAATTTATATCACTGATGAAAAACTTATAACATTAGCATTTCAATTTTAACCAATACAACCACCTCATAAATGATTCTAAGGTGTAACTAAAGATAGCTAGTATTATATATATATATATATATATATATATATATATATATATATATATATATATATATATATATATATATATATACACACATATACATATATATATATATATATATATATATATATATATATATATATATATATATATATATATATATATATATATATATATATATATATCTATATATAATACTGCTTCCCCATAGTGATTTATGATGACTATATCAAACTACTAAATTAAACACATCAATTCATTCATGGCTTAGCCAATCACTTTAATGTCAACATCAAATCATCGAGGGGATCATAAATATCGTTTCTCCTTGTTAGGGTAGAAGGAACAGATAAACTTTGACTACATAGTTTTTGTCTACTCATCATGACATACATGTACATACCATTTATAACTACCAGTTACGAACAACGTTTTAGCAAACGAGTACATGACAGACTTGTAGAGCAAAAACCTCATGTATCTCAGTTTGAAGAATAAGAGATGTTATCATCTTAGAATAACTTGTGAGTTTATCCATGAAGTAATCTCTAAGTGCGGGTTGTTCCAATACTTGAATCTTTATCAAGTACTCATGAATGTTAGTCTCTATCTCTATGTTATTTCTAACACTATAGTCAGTCTACTAATACTCCATGAAAGTCGTAAATTACTACTTACTTCCAAGAGTACAGCCGAGTCTGGGGGTTGAGTAAATTAATACTTGGAAAGCGGGTGGTTCTAAACATGGAAAAGGAAATACAGTAATAAACTGATGCAAATGGTAGCAATCCATCTTATTATTATGTCACTATATAATAATCATCAAATCATATACAAATTTATATTGTTATAAGTTTCAAATTTACTAAACTAATAACTAAAACATTTATGTCATGTTGGTCACAAATCTAATGCCTATGGATCTACTTTGACAATCATGCTTGATTCACATCAACACCTTACTGAAAGGATTACTCGGATAGTCTTCCAATATACCCTCAGCTATGTTCTGAAACATAGTGGCATTCCCTGAGTACACACATTGACTTCCCATGGTCCTTAGGTTCATTAGTCAAGGCGACTACACCCTCTGTATCTTAGAAGATTTCAATAGGTTCATTATGTTAGCATTCCATCACATAAACACATAATCATATGCAGCGGAAGACAAAAAGATCAAATCATAGATATATCCATGAACAGAGTTCAGGATTATGCAGTTCATAACAATTATTGCAACAAAACAGAAACAGAATGTACCTCAAGAATATCTTTTGTCTTGAATCTGATAAACAACATCTTGCAAAGGATGAACAGGATCCAAAGTACGAATCCCTCTAATGACTCATACGCAGGAACACCAGAAAACCTGACAGATCAAAACTTCTACTTGGGAATGAGGCAAAATATCACAAACCCTAGATAGGGATGTGATTTTTGCCAAAGGGAGGGAGAGAAGGGAATTGGCGGCTCAAGTATTAGAAGGGGATGATTAGGGTTGAACCCCAAGGCCTTTATTTATACTAGAGGGATCCTAAGGTTCCAAACTTGAGGAGCCTTTTGGCGGCAGCACCCTCTAGACTTGTATCTATTAATTAACTCTTTAATTAATTACAATCCAATCCCTTTAATTGATTCTAAATTAATTCTAGATTAATTTATCAACTAATTTATTGATCTTGTTTCTAATTAATTTATTTCTCAATAAATTAATAAACTAATCATTCCATTTTATTTATTTTTTACTCTGTTTGTTTTTTCTTGGCCATGAGGGCAACCCAGAAGGACTATACCATTATCAGAAATATTACCACAAGTTGATGACATTGGTCATTATTCCACAAGTCTCCTATTTAGACAAGTTGTCAACTTGTGTGGTCTCAATATTATTTGACAATTAGCAAAGTGTGTCATCCTATTCAACTGCCGAACTCTGATCCAAGAAAATAGACGACTCCTAGATAAGTGATCAATTATTCCTGTGTTCTACAAGATATTGTAATGAACCTGGGTCATGGAAAAAGTCAGATCCCGATAGTTCAAAGTTTGTTTCTTGATAGTGATTTATGATGACTTTGTCAGACTACTGATCGAACACATTAATCCAGTCTGGGTTTGGCCAAACACTTAATGTTAGCATCAAATCATCGAGGGGCCTACAGATATCACTTCTCCTTGTTAGGGCAGAAGGGATAGATAAACTTTGAATGCATATGCATATTTCATCATGTCATACCCGAACATTCCCGTTAAAACTACCAGTTCCGGTTAGCGTTTCAGAAACCCGATGTATGATAGAATTATACTACAAATCCTTTATGTATCTTGGTATGAAGAATAAGAGATATTATCATCCTATATCACTTGTGACTAAATCCATGAAGTAATCTCTAGGTGCGGGTTGTTCCAATACTTGAATCTCTATCAAGTACTCATGAGGGCTAGTCGCAATCACCATGCTATGTGTAATCTCTATATATACAATCTACTAACACTCCATGACAGTCTTAAAACACTACTTGCTTCCAAGAGTACGACCGAATGTGGAGGTTTGAGTAAATTAATACTCGGGAAGCGGGTTCTAAACATGCTATGAAACACAGTATTAATGTAAATGAAAATGACAGCCCAGCTCCTTATTAATTTCCATTAATAATACACCACATCATATACAATTATCTACTACTATATGTTTCAATTGTCAAACTAACAACTAGAATACTTAAGTCATATTATAAACTCAACGCCTATGGACCCTAGTATGACCTTCATGCTTGGTCCACGTTGATGTCTTAGTGAAATGATCAGCCGGATATTGTTCCAATGATGCCCTAGTGACTATGATGTCTTAACTTGGTTTCTTAACACATCAGCAATCCCTGAGTATATGCTTCAACTTCTCATGGTCCTCGGGTTCCTTAGTCAAGGTGACTGCACCTTCGGTAAGAAGATTTCAAGGAGATCATTAATGTTGAAGACAACACCAAAATTACCAATGAAATCTTCAACCATGTAGTCTCCTTTACAGCATCACTAGCTGCTATACAATCGGACTTGTATTGATTTTATCTTGGAACATTTCCATGTTATTACTCCTTCTAGGAACAATAGTCTTTTCTGTGTTAGGACCTAAATTGTTGGTTTATGCTTGGCATTAAATTGGGCTTAAAATAGAGTTTAAAGGGTTGCTTTGGGTTTTCATCCAGAGACCGAAACCCCCTGTGATTTCGGTGGTCATGATCGAAATCCTCTGGATTTCGGTGGGCTGGGCTCTCTGGTTTTCGATGGGCTTTTTTGACTTATGGGCTTAGGGTTTAGCTGATGTCATGCGTAGGTATTTATAGCTTGTTGTAGCCGTCATTTGGCTTGTTGGTTGCCTTGAAGCTTGTGCTAAGCTAGAGAGAGAATATTATTGTATTCAAGCAATCAAGAACCTTATGTACTAGACCTTAGATTAATGAAAAGGTGTGCATTGTAGGTTTAATCTCCTTGTTTCTTTGTGTTTTGATTCGATAACACGTTTAGGACTCTACACCAAACATGTTTGTGATTGATACCTATTGATCTAGTGAGTTTTTGGGACTTACACTCTGGCATTACTATGACCAGTTACTCCTTAGTTCTTTCTTTTTCCTCTATGAACCAAGAACATTTTTCTTGTTCTCCTAAGATACTTTAGGAACATTTTTCTTGTTCTCCTAACATTTTTCTTGTTCTCCTAAGATACTTTAGGAATCCCCTTCACCGTAGTTCAATTACTTTTGTTAGGGGTGTCCTGAAATCAACTCATTATGCTCCAAGCATATGAGATATCAAGTGAAGTACATGTCATGGAATACATGCAGAAGCATATGGCATTCAACTAAATTCTTTATGCCATAGGCGGAAAACTTTTCCTTAGAGTCATGCATCTTGAATTTCTTCAAGATCATACTCAAATATGTACTTTAGCTAAGTCTTTTTCTAGACCTTTTTATCTATATCTATATATCCTTATACCACATAAGTGTATTGTATCTCCTTAGTTCTTCATAGCAAAATTTTTCCAAAGCCAAGTCACTACCCTTTGAAACATTGGAAAATCGTTTCCTATAAGCAGTATGTCATTGACATACTTTACTAGGCAGACTACAATAGTACTCCCACTAGCTTTGACATAATCACAGGACTTATCTATGCTTCATGAAAATCCAAACTCTTTGCCATTTTATTACTGCAAAGATTCCAACTGTGAGATGGTTGTTCGATTCCACAAATCAATCTTTCAAGCTTTGTACACTCCATTTGGATACTTGGCATGTTCAAAACCCTACGGTTGTGCCATGCACAACCCCTTTGTTTTCCATTTAAGGAAAGAAGGCTTAAAACATCCACTTTGCCATGTCACATAAAATGTAGATGTGGGAAATGATATCCTAATAGATTCTTTTTCAGCTGTTGATGAGAGTGCCTTCTTTACTTGGAATCAATTTCTTGATTTTGAGTATGGCCCTACTCAACCAGTCTTACTTCGCATTTGTGTGTACATTCCTATCCATGTTGTTCTTCTTTTGAAGATCCAATTACTCCTACTGGTTTTTAGGCCAGATGTAAGATCCATGGATTAAAACATGGACTGAGTCTTGCTTCTGATATCCTCTTTTATATGGCAGCCACTTGGCTCACCAATGCTTCCATGTAGTTAGATGACTCATCCTCACCAACAAGTGTTTTACCACTAATTAGTGTGTCAGTATTAGTAATATGAGACCATAATACTCATGAGATTGACTAACTCTACTGGAATTGCAATGAGGTGGAGATATGTCAGTTTCCTCAACAGGAGTCTCATCATCTGGTTGAGTGCAAGTGTTAACTAAAGATTCTTTCATTGGTTGATCCTTGAAGCTCTTCATGACCAATCTTACTCCCACTGGCTTCTTTGGATATGAGCTCTTTCCCAAGAAAGACTCTCCTTCGAGCTACAAACACTTTGTTCTCAGAAGGCGAAAACAAGTATCCAAAGAACTTGCGGGATAACCAATGAAAATGACACTTCTATGATCTAGGTTCAATCTTTTCATGAGTTTCATGATAAACGAAGGCTTCATAACCCTAGTTTCTATATGCTAGTACTAGACGAACCCCACTTCATATTTCAGAGAATGTCTTTGAAACCTACTTAGTTGGATACGAGGTTTAAGATGCGGGTTTCTATTTCTTGGGTATAACCCTTTTGAAACTGATTTGGAAGTGTAGCTTGCACATCATGGATCGAACCATTTCAAGCAATGTTTGATTTCTCCTTTCAAACACCCTACTTTGAAACAATGTTCTGAGAGGAGATAACCGTGAAATTGTTTCACAGCTCCTAAGATTTTCGTAAAATATAATACTCAGATATTCCAACCCAGTTGATTCTATACTTCATTTCAAAACTCTTTGAACACTTCAAAGTTTCTAACTTTTAATCATATAAATATATCCATGTTTACTGAAATCATTAGCAAAACATAACGAAGTATCGCTTATCATGTCTTGTGGCAAATTCGAACGGTCCACAAACATCTGTGTGGAACAGTTCCAACAAATCCTTTTGCCTCTTTCACAGTTTCCTGTGAATGACATTCTTATCATATTCTAAGTAAGCAAGATTCACATACATCATCCAACTTTAACTCAAACGATTCCAAGTCCTGTCCACTTGGAGCTTGGTGATGCAATTCTTGTTTAATGGACAAGGCAACAATGCCACATACATGATTTATCCAACACTCTTTTGGATGAATCAACATTTAAGATTATATTATTACTACTAAATGGCATATTCATGTAAGCAATTGTAAGGATAGATTTTGAAAGAAAAACAATCATGTTTATATAAGAAAATCAGAAGGAAAACACAAAATATCCTTTAACAATGTATAATACGAAACAATGTTTTGTGCCAATTCTGGCGAGTAGTAAAATCTAATAATCTAATTAAACACTACTAATTAGCATGAGCTGTAATCTCCGATCCTGGTAACAGCAGCAATGCTTCTGTATCTCATGATCAGATCAAGCTCCTTTGCTTCAACTTCTTACTTAGTCCCTGCATACAGCGCAGATGTGATGAACACATCCTGTATCAAGGATTTAAAGTTGATATTCTATGGAGTTCAGATATACTTGAGGTGTCAGTCTCATTGACCCAGATCTTCTTCAGATTTTCCAGGCATATTGGACAACTACGTTTCCAATGTCCCTTTAGCTGGCAGAAAACATATATGGCCTCATTCGGGTCACCGGTGTGTGCTATGTCAGAATCAACTTTTCTCTTAAAGCCTTGGTCAGTCTGTCCAACCTTAGCCCTTCCTTTCAATTGGGATGAAAAACTTTCTTCTTCATAGCATCACCATGATGAATGGCCAAGACAGGAGCGGTGGAATCTGAGCTACTGTATTGCTTTAAACTAGCCTCGCAATTTTCAGCAAACCGTGCAGCTCAATCAAGGTCATGTCCAGATGGTTCTTGTCATAATTCATAAAGCCCTTATGACATGAACCAGGAAGCAAGTTAAGCACCACGCCCGTGGCTAACTTCTTTGAAAATGGACTCCAAGATTATACAATCTGTCTATACAGACGTTCCTTCTTCTAGTTTATATGCCCTATGGGATTTAACGATCTTGAATCATTCCCTCTTTGCTTGTTCCCCGACATCTTGAAACATTTCTCAAGTTCGGAGGACATGTTAGCAAACGTCAGGCAATCGATCTTACTAGATTGGGATTGCTGTGGAGGAGGAGCAGGAGGAGCAGGATGAAGGTTAGTGTTTAGATTTGACTTCTATAAGAAAAAGGTTCTTACTTTAGTTTAAATTAATCCTTAAAATAATTACCCAACTTATTTACTAAGGCTAGGATCCAAGATTTCCTAGTTGTCATGTGAAGAGGGATGTCGTAATCACACCACAATGGTCATCAAGGTAGACAAAACTTTTTGTCAGTTTCATTCACTATGAAACTCCTAGATCAGTGAGATTCATCGACCACAGTTAATGGCATGTTAATCTCGTTTGTGCTCATTTCAAATTCATGATAGGGATATCGTGGATCATGAAACAGACACTGAATTGACCATGTAGAACCCGCATGATGCTCGGCTCAAGATACGCTTGAGAATCGCGAGTGCCACATCACCTTCAACTATGACCTTACCTGGCGTGCGAGTTAACCACACAGCTCCGCCAGCAGATCATAAAGAGAATGTGCATTTCTCATGGGTAGCACAAAATCTCACATTTTATTTTAATTAAAACGGGTTTTTTAACACTTTAAGTTAAAACTTTTAACTCGGATAAACATTGCCCTATCAAACCCTTTCGGTAACTCAACATGGTAAAAACTGTTGGATGGTGAAGGTGGTGGGCAATGAATGCAACTTAATAACCAACTTCATTTGGGTTCATAAGAACCCTCCATACCCATACATGAATTACAAGGGGTGAGCCTAGTCATGGTTTGACCAATGTTTTTGTTTTATTTATTCTTTTACATATATAAATAATCTTTTATTATATGTAAATGTATTTTAAACAATTTAAAATGTTTCATTTAATTTAATTCAATTAATACCATTTAATCAATTAAAATAAACAAGTATATCCTAATTGAATTAATCAAATTAAGGCAACAGACATATAAGGCAGCTAAGCAAGTTAGGAAACTTGCAACGCAATCTAAGGTTGTACCATAGTCGCCAGGTATCAAAGAGGCACAGAAAACCTGCCTAAACCCTAGCTAATTTCGAAATCTAGCATAGAGGCACAAGAAAAACCTGTTTTTTTTTTTTTTTGAAAATTCTAAGCATGCACATATGAACATTCAAGTTCTAACATAACCCAAATATCATAACATGTTTAAATCAAATAAATTCTAACATAACCCTATGCAGTTTTCGATTTTAACAGGTAGCATGAAATAATATTCATCAATGTAAGATCAAAGTGCAAAAAACATATGAACAAATGCTCTGATACCACCGTTGGGATTTGATTACATAAACACATAATCATATGCAGCGGAGACTATCAAGATCAAATCATAGATATATCCATGAACAGAGTTCAAGATCATGCACTTCATAACAATTATTGCAACAAAACATAAACAGAATGTACCTCAGGAATATCTTTTGTCTTGAATCGGATGAACAACATCTTGCAAAGGATGAACAGAATCCAAAGTGTGAATCCCTCTAGTGACTCATACCCAAGACCACCAGAAAACCAGACAGATCAGAACTTCCACTTAGGAATGAGGCAAAATATCACAAACCCTAGAGAGGGATGTGATTTTCGCCAAAGGGATGAGAGAAGGGAATTGGCGGCTCAAGTATGATAAGGGTTGAACCCCAAGGCATTTATTTTATTGTAACGCCCCGATTTTTCGTAAAATTTTTTTTAAAAAAACGCATTAACGCTAAAAGCGCATTAACGCCAAAAGCGCATTAACGCCAAAAGCACAATAGCTGGTGTAGTATTTTATAAAACTCGGTATTGAAAAATCTCATATTTCGAAAACCGTGTTTCTTTATAGAAAACATTGTCAAGCTTTAAAAACTTTTCTCATGACCTCGTGTCATGTCTTAAAATTTTGGTCCCAACATAAACCATTTAGTTGTAAAAATGTTTACACAACTTCGGGGGTTACAACTTCATATAATACAAGACCATAGAAAGCAAGTTAGGATTACAAACCATTACATGAGCCAGAATTCGCTCCATCTAAAATCTCAATATCCTCGAGTCATCAACCTGCTTCTATCTATCGTGTCTAGAACCTGGGATACATGGCATAAAATAAAATACGTAAGACAAAAATGTCTCGTGAGCTACATGCGTTTGGACACAAAACATTTATAAACATAACATATATCATTTTCAAAATCTTTGTAACCAAATCATATCATAACACTTGCTGTTAAAATCATTATAACTAAAACATGTCATCATTTTGCTTTTAAAGCCTTTCATAAGAAGTTTCTCATTATAAAAACTTTCATTTCTTAAACTTGACTAGTATTCAAACACATTTGGATTTTTATACTTAGGGCCTTAATCACTCTTGGTGATACCCCAAGTCTGGACTGAGATGGTGAGAACATAATCAGACCACCTCAGCGTCTTATCACATGCTTTGACTGGTATCTCAACATGGTTAATTTTTACACTTAGGGCATTAATCACTCTTGGTGATACCGCAAGTCTGGACTAGGATAGAAAGAACGTAATAAGTCCACCCTAGCGTCTTACGCTTTTAGGAAATCTACTTCGCGAAGGGGTTGGTACCACCCTAGTAGACTCCTGTAGATTCCCTAATGGGAACGTCATCCCACGGGAACAAAACGTATATGTTACTTCACATTGTTGAACATTCCATATCTTAATACCAGTCATTTATAAATACATTGAGGCTAGATGCCAAAACATACTTTTAAATCTTTATGGCTTGAAGCCAAAACATACTTTCAAATCATTATGGCTTGATGCCAAAACTTTCTTTCATAAACATTCGTAAGGCTAGATGGCAAAACTTTCTTTCATAAATATTCATAAGGCTATGTGCCAAAACTTTCTTTCATAAACGTTCGTAAGGCTAGATGCCAAATGTTTCTTCATAACTTTCATAGGCTAAACGCCAAAACATAATTTCATAACATTATATGGCTTCATGCCTAAACAGTCTTTCATAACTTTATAGGCTAAACGCCAAAACATAACTTTCAAATCTGTATGGCTTGACGCTAAAACATACTTTTTAAACATTGTAGGCTTGATGACAAAAACATAGTTTCATAACATTATTTGGCTTAATGTCAAATCATACTTTCAAAACATAGTAGGCTTAATGCCAAATCATACTTTCTAACATAGTATAAGACTTTCATAATCATGTCATAGATATATAAACTTGCATATCATTTCATATTTGAAAGTCACATAAACTATATAAACGTATTGCCAAGCACCCCATAGTAGCAAAAAGCCACATGTGCTCACCTGATTAGCTAGGTACGTCTAGCTACACTAATCCACTTTCTCTCCCTTTTCGTTGTTTCCAAGCGTCTTTCAAATCTCTATTAATTTAATAGAAGATTAGAACGTATTTCGCAACTAAACAAAAAACATTTATCTACTCATTCTTAGGGTACTTCTAGTCATTATCAAATCTCATACTAATTGTTAAGTATGATTCCTAAAGCATCATAACCATTTTAGACAATTTTACCATTTTTGTCCCGTTTTGACCAAAAAGGGTATTTTCGGGTTCTAAAATGTTATTTTAGCAACTTTCAAATTTTTACATCTTTATAAGCTTATCTCGATGCTTAGATGTCAAAACATCTTTCATTTTACTTATTTAGGCCATTTCGGCAACTTTCAACATATAAAGTTTCTAAAAATAGAAAGTGTTGATAAAACATGCTATTTTACTTTTATTTGACACTAATAGGTTCCCAACACTTCATAACAGCATCCCATATTCGATTTTATATTCATATGCCTCTACTTAGGCTACAACTAGAACTTTTACTTTTCACCGTGACTATTTTAGTCATGTCTTTTAGTCTCAAATCTTTTACCCACTTTCATTCCATTGTAATGCTTTAACCTTTTTACGAATAACACTCTAGTTATATTCCATAAATTTTCAAACCATTAGACATATTACACTAGATTTTTCCCTTTCTAACATTTTGCCTTTAAAGCGACTTTAATTATTCAACATGACTCATTCACAGTCAAATAACCAATTTTTATTGAATGATTAAATCTACGATTCCATTCCTTTCTTCCTATTCTCAAAATTCTAATTCCATTAGACCTTAAAAATTTTCACAAAAATAAATCAACCACACACATAATACTTGATCTTGGAATTATAACATTTCAATATATACCATTTCAATGTAAATCTTTGGTTTTGACTAAAAAATCAAGCAACAATTCCTATGGTCTTGTTTTCATCAACATTTCACTTTGTACCAAATGTGCTTAAAACCTTCCAACAAATCTTAAGCGTGAAATCCACGATTTCAAATTAAACCCAACATATAAAATTTACGGTGTTCTTGATTATTGAAGATATTGTTTTTCATGCACACTAAACCAACCACACCAAACATTCAAAACCTCACAATTGTAAGTGTTCTTGAATCCATAAGGTGTTAGAACCCACCAATCAACTAGAAATTCAACACGCATGTAAGAAACTTCAGATTAAACAAACTAGGGCTCCAAGAATCGACTTTTACCTTTCTAAAAATATGGATTCACGGATGTTCTTGCCCCTTTTCATGAACTCTCTGTTTCAAACCAAGTTTAAAAACCACAATCAACACCAATTCTTATCATGCATGTACAAATTTTTGAACTCAAGAGCTAGGATTTGAGAAATTACCCTTAATATTGACCAAAATCAAAATCTTGTATCCTCCACAAGAATTCCCTACTTCAATCCATGTTTAGAACTACATATCAGTATCAATTGTTCAACATGCATCTTAGATCTCCCCAAATCCATAGTTAGGGTTCTTAAAAATCAAATTTTTACCTTCGAAAATCTGCCCTGTAGCAAAAATCAGAAGTGTCAGAATCAGACCATTTGAAACCTCAATGGCTATCACCTGCCTGCCGGCGGCCACCATCACCCACCACCACCACCGACGGTGGCTCTTTTCCTTAGAAATCGAACCGGCAGCGACCTCCTCCGGCTATCGTTCGCGTATTGTTGCTCCCGATTTCAGAAATCACACACACATACACACAAAAATCAATGTGTGTGCGTGGGTGTTGGGTTATCACGATCTGCCCCCTCTTGTCTTCTATATCAGAAATCGCACATAGTGAATGTATGTGTAGGTTTTGTGTTTCACATCTGATTTCCTTCTCCCCTCTATCTCTCTATCTCAGTTCCTCTCTCTCCCGATCTCTCTCTCTGATTCGATCTGGAGAACACACACGAAATCGATTTTTGTGTGTGCGATACGTATTGTCTCCACCTCCTCCCTGTTTCCCGATTTCTTTCTTTTCTTTCTCTTTTTGTTTGGTTTACATGTCTTAGGAGCAAAGAGGGGATCACCCATAGTAAAACATGATCAGGGAATGGGATCCCTGATTTTGAATTGGTCAATGACCAAAATGCCCCTGAACGACTTGGAATAATTACACTATTTATCCATTATTGTCCTAATTTTTACAAAGGTATAACTCCAACATACATAGTCCAAATTTTACAAATCTTATACCTTTAGAAAGGTGGGAACGAGCTTAAAAACTTTCCCCTATTGATTTAAGTCCAATTCTTTCTATAATTTTCGTTACCGGCCCTTGAACATGACCAATCGGTCATTTTTGTCACTTTTTGGGCCACTTTAATTCCATCATAACTCCTTCATTACAACTCCAAATGACCCAAATCGGTTTTCTATATTTTTTATCTCAAATATTACAAAAGTCATCTTGATGACTTTTGCCCAAATCTTTCTAGATTTTGAGATAATAATTTCCAAAGTTTGCACAATAAACTTTTCACTTTTAGTCATTTATTTCAAACTTTGCCCTTATGTCCTTAAGATTAAATTCTAATTGAATAATCATTGTATCATGAGTTAAATAAATGTCTTAACAAATAAATTCTCCATAATTTCACATTCCTGTATCATTTTGCCCTTGCTAAGCATGTTGAACTTATTTAAGTATCAACTCTTTTATATTGAATACTTGCATAAATTCTTATCTTATATATGACAAAAAATTTGACTGTCACCTTTATACTAGAGTGATCCTAGGATTCCAAACTTGAGGAGCCTTTTGGTGGCAGCACCCCACTGGACTTGTATCTATTAATTAACTCTTTAATTTATTAGAATCCAATCCCTTTAGTTGATTCAAAATTAATTCTAGATTAATTTATCAACTAATTTATTTATCTAGTTTCTAATTAATTTATTTCTCAATAAATCAATAAACTAATCATTACTTTTTATTTATTTTTGACTCTGTTTGTTTTTTCTGGGTCATGAGGGCAACCTAGAAGGACTCTACCATTATTAAAAATATTACCACAAGTTGATGACCTTGAAAATTATTCCAACAAATTGATATTGGGGACAACACCAAGATCACCGATGAAATTCATCACCCATTTAGCCTCTTTTCTAGCTACACTAGCTGCTTTATACATGGACTCGCATGTGGAGTCAGCCACTAATTTCGGCTTGGAACTTTTCCAAGTTATGAATCCTTTATTCAACAAGAACACCCATCCTAATTGTGAGCAAGAGTCATCCCTGGCATCACTATGACATGTTAGCTCTTCCCAACCACCATATATCAAGAACACATTCCTTGTTCTTCTTAGATACTTCAGAATGTCATACATCGCTGTCTAATGAATTTCGCCAGGGTTGTTCTGAAATCGACTCATCATGCTCAAAGAATACTAGACACCAAGTTGAGTACATATCATGACATACATGATCGATCCTATAGCAAAAGCATATGGGAATCGACTCATTTCGTCCAGTTCTTCTTTAGTACTGGAACATTGATTTCTAATCAATTCATGTCATGGGTAGCAAAACCCTTTTTTAGGGTCGTCCATCTTTAATCTCTTCATTATCATACTCAAATATGTACTTTGGCTAAGTCTCATTGGATGGTTTGATCTATCTCTATAGATCCTTATACCAAATATATGTGTTGCATCTGCTAGGCCCTTTATAACGAAACATTTCTCAAGCCAATTCTTCACACTTTGCAACGTTGGAACATCATTTCCTATAAGTAGTATGTCATCCGCTTACAATACTAGGAAGACTACAATACTCCCACTAGCTTTGACATAAACACAGGACTCATCCTGGTTTATTGAAAATCTAAACTTTTGACTTTTCATGAAAACAAAGTTTTAGCTGCAAGATGCTTATTTGAGTCCATTACTAGATCTCTCAAGCTTACACACTGTATCTAGATATTTGGCATGTACAAAATCCTCTGGTTGTGCCATATGTGCAACCTCTTTTTTCGTTAAGGAAAGTGGTTCTAACATCTATTTTCCATATATCATAATAGAAAATTATATTATGGCAAGGAATATGTTAATAGAATTAATCTCGATTACTGGTGAGAAGGTTTCCTCATAATCAATCTCTTGAGTCTGTATAACCCTTCGCAACCAGTCAAGCTTCGAATGAGTGTACATTTCCTTCCATGTTGGTCTTCGTATTAAGCATCCACTTACACCCTCTGGTTTTTAGGCCATGTGTAGGATCAACCCATTTCAAAACTTGGTTATCATACATGGACTGAATCCCCTCTCCATGGCATATTTTTATTTGGCAGCCATTAGGCCCTCCATCACTTCCTTGTAGTTGGATGGCTCATTATCACTAACTAGTATATCATCACTGATCACTGCATCACCTTCAGTAATATAGAAACCATAAAAATAAGGAGGGTGACTTTTTATACTAGATATATTAACAGCTAGAGATATAGCAATTTCCTCAAAAAGAGCCTCATCATTTGAGTGCTAGTGTCACCTGAAGGTTCTTCATTGGTTGACTCTTGAATTTCTTCAAGATCAATCTTGCTCCCAGTAGCCTATTTGATCATGAGCTCTCTTTCAAGAAAGACTTTCCTTCAAGCCACAAATACCTGATTCTTAGAAGTTTTGTAAAACAAATATCCAAAGGACTTTCAGGGTAACCAATGAAATGACACTTCTCTAATCTGGGTTCAAGCTTGTCATGAGCTTCGCGAGGAATGGAGACTTCACAACCCCATATTTTCACATGACACTTCTGAAATGGAGACTCCACATTTCAGATGTTGTCTTTGCAACATTCTTACATGGTATGAGGTTTAAGATTCATGTTTCTGTTTCTAGGACATAACCCCATAAACTAATTTGAAATGTAGCTTGAATAATCAAAGATTGACCATTTCTAACAATGTACAGTATCTCATTTCAGACACCCCACTATGTTGCGGTGTTCTCAAAGGATACAACTGTGAAACTATTTCACGGTTCCTAAGATGTTTGCGTAATTCATTACTCAGATATTCCATCTTAGTTGATTTTCTACTTCATTTCTAAACTCTTTAAGCACTTCAAGATTTCTAAGTGACGTTTATTCAGATAAACACAAGTATATCTACTGAAATAATCATCAAATGTAAAGAAGTATTGTTTATCATGTCTCGTAGCGGATCTGAATGGTATACAAACATCTGTGTCGATAAGGTCCAAAAAATCCTCCCCTCTTTCACAGCTCCATATGAATGGAAATTTTGTCATCTTGCCAATTAATCAGGAGTCGCACACATCATCTGACTCTAATTTAGATGAATCCAAGATCATGTCCATTTGGAGCTTGGCGATGCGATTCTTGTTTATATGGTCAAGTTGACAGTACAACAAACATGATTTATCCAACACACTTTCGGATGAATCAAAATTTAAGATTACATTATTACTACTACTTATGCAAACAACACATTCATATACAAGCCATTGTGACGATAAATTTTGAAACAAAAACAGCCATACTTAAAAAATCGCAATTTTCATCATCAAAAGGAAAAACCAAAATATCTTTAAAGAATGCGTAATATGAAACAATGTATTGTGTCATTTCTCGCGAGTAGGAATAATTTAATAATCTAACTAAACAGTAGTGTCGCCTCTATATCTCATAATTAGGTTAAGGTCCTATGCTTCAGCTTCTGTCATTCCACTTAATCCTTGCATAACACTGCAAATGTGTATACCACATCCTGTATCAAGGATTTAGGAATTAGAAGTTGATATACTATGCAATTTAGATATACATGAGGTGCCAAACTCTTTGGCTTTTAACTGCTTCATCAAATATCTTGAGTGTCTTCCGTTCTTCTTTCTTTTGGTTGAAACATATCCCATCCCGAGGATTACCAGTTTGAGACATCTCATAATTGGCTTACCGGTTGCCATAGGTCATTTCTTCTTGATGTCTCCTTCCACAGGAGCCAATTCAGGAGTAGTTGAACTACTGGATCTATGTATGCCTATGAAAGATTCGTACATCTTTAAAATGCCATGCATTTCCATTATAGACTTATCTATATTTCCCATCCTATAGATTTGAATGAACAGATCATATAAGCTTGTTAAAGAGTTAAGGATAATATTGGTACCTAACTCCCAACTGATAAGAAAACTAAGTGTTTCTAGCTTGTCAATGTATGCCTCGATCTTAAGAACATGAATAGTGACACTACCTTTTTCCTCTAACTTGCACTGTACAAGGTCTTTCATGATTTTTCTATGTTCTTTCCTAACCCGCTTTCGGAACATGCCCTCGAGTAGGTTAACTATGTCATATAGACCAAGATATTCTAAGCCCTTTCAAATCTCATGAATCATTTTCAATAACATAAAGGCAACAAACTTCATGAGACTCATCAAGATGATATTCGTCTTTGACATTTCTTGAAGTGTCGTCTAGAGGTGGTTCAGGAATAGGTTTCTTAATGGTATAAAGCTTTCTTTCGAGTCTCATAACTGTTCTCCAGGTCCGAAGCCAATCTATGTAATTTATACATCCTTCCTCTAACTTACACTCTACAAGGTCTTTCATGATTTTTCTCTGTGCTTGCCTTACCCGGTTTTGGAACATGCCCTTAAGTATGTTAACTATGTTATATGAACCATGATATTCTAAGTCCTTTCGGATCTTAAGTATTATTATCAATAACATAAGGCAACAAATTTCATAAAACTCATCGAGATGATTTTCATATTCGTCTTTGACATTTCTTGAATTATCATCTATAGGTGGTTCTAGAACAGGTTTTTCAATGGTATAAAGCTACTCTTTCGAGTTTGAGAACTACTCTCCAGGTCCAAAGCCAGTCAAAGTAATTTATATGATCAAGCTTGTCCATACCAAGGATGTATTATTTTCAGAAGTTTGAGAGTGGTGATGGTGGAGAGGGAATAGGAGCATCGGAGCTGTTATTTAAAGAAGACATCCATAAAACAAGTTTAAGTTAGTTTGATTTAATCCTTATATATAATTACCCAAATATTATTTAACAAGGCTAGGATCCAAAATTTACTCTTATGATGTGAAGAGGGATGTCCTACTCACATCATAAAGGTCATTAAGGAAGATAAAACTATTTATCAATTTCAGTCACTATGAAATTCATGGATCTTCGATATTCATTGACTAAGGTCAATGGCATGTTAATCTCGATTATGCTCATCTCAATCCAAGATAGGGATGTTGTGGATCATGGATTAGATGGTGGATCGACCATGAAAAAAACCCTAAAAGGGTTTGGCAAAATCGCCAAAAGGGAGTGCCACATTACCTTCAACTATAACCTCAAATTGACAAGTAGACAAACCGCATACGGTCAAAAAATTATAAAGAAAATGTGCATTGGGTAGCATATGATTCACATTTTTAATTTACCTCAAAACGGGATTTTGTTTTAATACTGCAAGTTAATACTTTGTAACTTGAAATATTGCCCTATCAAACCCTTTCGGTAACTCCAGTTAATAAAAATGTGGTTGGCAGTGAGGGTGGTAAACAATGAATTCTATTTAAAAACCGACCTCGTTAGGATTCAAATAATCCTCCTTCAAACCATCCAAACACATTCTAAAAAACAGGTGAGCCTAATCATGGTTTGACCAATGTTTTTATTTTAATCTTTAAGTTATACATATAGATACAATTCTAATATATATAAATAAATTTTAAAGTATTATAAACTTTTATATTTATCAATTAATTCTATTAAGATGATGTAAATTATTAATTTAAACATTATCCAATAAATCATGTTTGCATATAAGGCAATAAGGGTTAACTTGGAGACAAAGCAAGTTAGGAAACTTGCAAGACAAGTTAGGGTTGTAAAGCCTAACCATCATGAAACCCTAGTTTACAAGCAAAGGCCCAAGGATACTACTAAAACCCTAAGATTTTAAAAATGGCATTTTAGAACACCCTAATTTGCAAAATTCATCACATGCAATTTCAAGAAGGATTCTAGCATAAACCCTAGACTGAAAATCATATCATGCAAGTTCAAAAAGGTCTCTAGCATAAACCATATAATTTTCAAAAAAATAGCATGCAAACATAATTCACAATTCAGTTTGAGATCTAAAAGTGCATCCAACCTAAGAACACTGGCTCTGATACCACTAAAGGGATTTTATCATAATAATAAAATCATATTGTACATCAAAAGTCTTAACAAGAGTAAATCAAATTCATACAAAAATCACGGATGGATCATGTTGTTCATATCTATTGTTGTAATTTAAAAGATGATTCATAAATTCATACCTTTCTTTGAATGTAAAGGATCCAAACGAAATCCCTCTTTTAATTCACACCCGAAACACCAGAAGAACAACCTGATAAAGGTTCCACTGGGGAGGAGGCAAAAGGCACAAACCTTGAAAGGGTTTGGCAAAATTTCCAAAAGGGAGGGAGTGGAGGAATTGGCGGCTCAAAGGAGGGGCAATGATGCTTAGGATTTGATCCCTAGATCCCTATTTATAGGGAAGCCCATCTAGCGTTTCAAACTTTAGGATCCTCCATCCACTTAGCCCCTGGATTGTTTCTATTAATTATACTCTTTTATTAATTAACATCAAGTCCGTATAATTAATTTAGGCCAAAGTAATTCCAAATTAATTTTTAATTAATTAATAATTAGTTTCTAAATAATTTATATATCATAACATGATAAATTAATAAACTAATTTCTCCTAATTTATTTCTGTTACTATTAGTTTTTACTAGGTCATGAGGGCAACCAAAAAGGAGCCTACTATTATTAAAAATATTACCAACGGTTAATGATGTTGGACATTTTGTCCAACATATATATATATATATATATATATATATATATATATATATATATATATATATATATATATATATATATATATATATATATATATATATATATATATATATATATATATATATATATATATATATTGTTGGATTAAGGTGTCTAAGCCTTAACTATAATTGTAACATATGTTTGAATTGATGGCAGCACAGTCCTTTTGGGTTACCCTCATGACCTGACAGAGGACAAGAATTAATATAAGAGAGAGATTGATATATTATGGAGATAATATATTAATCAGAAAAAAGGAGAATATTTAATTTGTCAATATATTATGAGATTCATATATTAATTAGAAATTACAATATTTAATTAAGATTAATCAGAAATTAATTTGGAATTAATTTTGGGATTAGTTGGATTAATAAAATATAAAAGGGAGTTGAATTATAATTATTCAAAGAGTTGGATAATATATATATATATATATATATATATATAATATTATATATATATATATATATATATATATATATATATATATATATATATATATATATATATATATATATATATATACTAGTTGTGAGACACGTGTATTACACGGGATGATACAAAAAGATTATTAATTTAGAATATCTAAACATTAATAATTTTACATAAGAATTTTGTTTGTGTATCGTGACATCTTGCTTTTGATTTTAACTATTACGACTTTGTATTTTGATAAATATAATTGATTATGAGAATGTCGCTGGTATTAAAATCAAATTCACTATTATGATTGGAATCGTTTATTATGATGTCAATTGGCTCTCTATTGTCTCTCAAATCATTCTACACATTAAAAAATAATATGATATTAAAAAACAATTAATTTTGAAATTGAATGATAACAATTATTTTTGAAATTGAATGATAATTAAACCGATCATTAAGGAGTTAGAAAAGTTTCAAACCAATTAATTTTTTTAACAAAATTTAAAATTATGAGAAAATGACATCTGGCAATTTCAATGAGAAGATGACATGTGGCTTTGAGTTACTTATTTATTAGAATAGGATATATATATATATATATATATATATATATATATATATATATATATATATATATATATATATATATATATATATATATATATAAATGATAATTAAGGAGCCTTTTATTATTTATGGCAATGATAAGTCAACGAACTTGTATGATAAGTGCATTGTCATATCAGAAGTTTAAACATGGCAGTTATCTGTCATAAGACTTATCAGTTTTGGACTATAAATAGAGGGCTTCCCCTCCCCATTCTTCACGCCAACCATAGGTTTCCAAAACCCTTTCTTTCTTGCTTTCTTGGTTGCCAAGGTCTTGGGTGTGAGCCATTAGAGGCATTACACTTGTGGTGCTTGCTTCCAAGTGATCTAACGATCAAAAGGTCAGTTTTCTTATGAAATTTATTTTGATTCTTATCATGTTCATAGTTATAGGTTCAATAGATGAAACACATAGATCCTTTAGGGTGCATGTGAACTTAAGATTATTTTCTTTATAGTTTGCTTAAAACCCAACAGTGGTATCAGAGCTAGATCTGTTTTTCTGTTGAAGTGTTATAATAATTGAATTGTTAAAAAGTTTTAATGGAATTAATCCCTTGGTCTCAAGGGTTTCAAAAATTGTGGCTAGGGTTTTGAAACCCTAGCCTCCACCCTTAGTCTCGAAAATAAGGAGGTGCAAATTAGGGTTTCCTTATTTTGGTAACTATGATCCCTTATTAAATGGAAACTCTTGACCCTTTATTTTAGATAACTTGGTGGGCAAGATTAGAATTAAATTAAACTGTTTAATTATTTAATCCTCATATGATTTAATTAATTTAATTAACAGTTAATTAAAGGACAATCATTAAATCAACTCAGGTCTAAATTTAAATTTAAATTTAAATTGTTTTAAATTCACGAAAATTTAAAAGGATAAAACCTAAATATTTTAAATGTTAAAAATACACCTTATACATATTATTATTAAATGTTAATACTTATATGTATAAGATTAAGTCAGTCAAATCGCTAATATGCCTCATTCAGAAAACTGGTCTATAAGAGGGGTATAAGGAAACTGCCTATAAAATGGTGGTTGAATGAGTGTCCACTCTCACCCACCACTCCCTTAATCAGTGGACTGTCGTTAGCAGAACGGTTTTGATAGGACAAAACTAATCTCATTAAAAGTATAATGCTATTAGTGACAAAGTACTAGAACATTCATTTAAAACCCATACTCTCGCTACTTAGGAAAATATGAAAAGTATGCTAATCCATGAAGTCACACATTGCACTTTGTGGGTCGTTAGTGGAGCTTGGGTGGTTAACCAGCACACTAATTAGGATCCATAAAGAGTGGTGATGTGTATCTCATGTTCTTGTCATTGTTGATGGAGCTGTGTGGTTAACCGGCACATCAATGTGAGATGATAAATAACATTGAGGTTACCAAGTGACTTGCATGGTTATTTCACATCTTGTTTGTGATCCTCGGCATCCCAGTCACAAACAGAAGAGCATAATCCGAGATTAAACATGCCATTGACCCTGGGCAATGAATCTCACAGATCTAGGAATTTTGCTAAACTGAAATTGATAAAAGTATATCTACCTTGATGACCATTATGTTGTGATTACGGCATCCCTCTTCACACCATAATTGGTGCATTTTGGATCCTAGCTTTGTTAAATAAAATGGGTAATTATTTATAAGAATAAAAGTTAAACCAATAAATTTTGATTTTATATATGTCTGAAGATAGTGTCAACTCCCCTCCTAAACTCATTCCTGAGGGCTTCAGGAAGTCCTTACCATATATGAAAAAGCTGATTGGACTTAACTATCTGGATTGGATCCAACAATAGAGATTGAAGATGAGATACGTAAATAGGGAACATATCATCAACTTCCCATTGCCCTTTCTTCCCAAGCATGGTGTATCTCAACAGTTTATTGACCACCATAACCTCCTGGTCCGAGAAGATGAAGAGGTTTGTGATCTCATGCTATCCACCATCGACCCCGCCATCCGCGAGGATTTTGAATCCTTGGTACCATGGGAGATAGTACAACTGGTCAAAGATAGATTCGATTAACCAGTTATGCAGGAGAAACATAGGATCTATGAAAAGATGAGTAGGATCAAACATAAGAAGGGAGGAAAAGTAGGTGATCATTTCATCAGGATGGACGAATGTGTGGAAGAACTGTACCAGATTGGTCACCCCATGAATCACGAGATAAGCATAAACTGCTTGCTCGCCTCTCTGACCAAAGAGTATGAACCGTTCAGACAGATTTATAAGGAGAGGGAAGATCATAAGACTTTCAGGATATGTTTCAGAGGTTGACTCTTTATGAGTCATTCATGGAGAAGCAAAAGGAAAGAATGGGTCCAGATTGGAAGCAAGTCAGGAGTCCACCTGGACGAGTCCTGGGATGTCTTAAGCTAGGAGTCCACGGGGGAAAGGTACAGTCACAAAAGGGTTGGAAGATGCTCCAAGGCCAAACAATTTGGCGACTCATGTATATCTAAAACTCTAAACTATTCCTTATCCTTAATTCCTTGATACAAAATGTGATTGTCATATTTTTTTGTATGCAGGGTCTCAGTAGGACGCAGGACATCATCGCATGGGATCACATTCAGATTGGATCTCGAGCTCATGAATTTTTGGAGTTTATTAGATATTTTTGACATTGTTATTAGTCAGTGGATAGTATAACATTGTTTAACATGGTATATTTCTTGAGGATGAATTTTGTTTTAAGAAAATTTGTAATTATTTTTTGATATGATTATTTAAATTGTCCTTGAAATGTTGTGTGAATGTAACTTGAATGAATTTGTGGATTGTGTTTGTATGATTGTTAAAATGAGTTCTATAAGAATAACTTCAACCAAAGATCCAATGGGCAGGATTTTGGAATCAATTGGATCAGAGTCACTTGATGAAGTTAGTTCTTGATAAAATTGGTCATCACAAGAAATGAATCAACTAAGGATCCAATGGACAGGATCTTGGAATCATTTGACTTAGAGTTGAATGAAGAATTCATATCTTGAACGATTAACAAAGTCATAAAAACTACATAATAATGTAAAAGAACATTTAAGAGCAACAAACACAATGCTTATTGTGTTCTGCTCAAATCAGCAAGTAAAACACAAATTAGTTATACTTCATAATATTTGCCATTTGGTATGACAAATATAACTTCACTTGTCAAAATAAGTGATTAATTGAAACCTTTAATTATTTAAGGGTTTCAAGGGAAGTATAAGATCAACAAAACCTGAGTAAAACATAACTGTAAGATTTCTTCGCAGTTTATAATCTTCCAAGAACATTAAAGGGTTATAATGTGTCTTAGGGAAGATTGAGCATTAATCGAAGCAGTTCGATATTCGATGTATTAGATACACTTCCAATAAGTTCCTGATAAGTTAGATATTCAACCAGTCAGTCCATAAAACCATATTAGAGCCACATCTTAGACTAAGTAGGTTGTATAGACACCGTCTGAAGTGTAAAGTCGGGTTTACCCCACTTGCACACATAAAGGGTTCAGGTTCATGGAGCTTTCGTCCCAATCTCATATCATAACTGAATGTGATCAGCAGTGTCATTTCATTGGCCATCCCAACTGTGCCTGTGAATGTTCTGTTCCTTTTGGAAAGAACTCACAAATGAAGGAAACAGTGGGAGTGTGAGAATCCTGAAGGAATTCAGGGATTAGCCAAGTAAAAGAACCTTTAGTCATCACCAAAACTTGACCAGGAATCGAATTCCTATTAAACCTGACATATCATTCTCTTAGAAAACCAGTAGTATTGGTCACCATCATAAGGAATTATGATCTGGGTGACATACCAGCTAGTGGTAAAACACTAAGGTTGGTATGGACAAGCAATCCTGCTGCCTAGAAGCATTGGTGAGCCCGGTTGCCACCATATAAGAGAAATTAAAGAGCGATACTAGGACTTTATGACGGTTTGACTGACTTTACACCTGGCCTGAAACCAGTGAGAGTAACCGAACAATCAATGGAAACGTCACAGATAAATTGTACCAGCATTCTAAGCAAGAATGGTTGCATGATACAATGCTAAAAAAATCCTGTGATTAATTTTGAGGGTAATGCATCTGAAGAAGACATTGTTTGCTATTACTGCAGCTTGCAGATCATAGCAAGATCAGATGATCTAAACCGCTTTCTAGAAATGGAAAACCACCGGGGTTGTGTGTAAGACACAACCAATAGGGTTTAGAACATGCCGATACAAAAGGTACATGAGTCCGAAGACCGTCGATCGGGCACCTCGCATAAAAGGATATTCAGATTATCAAATATGCCAAAGGTTTGGATTTGATGAATAGTCCGAAAGAGTCCTATGATCCTATCAGAAGTTCTGGACTTAATATTCCGAAAGTATACCAAAGGTTTGGGTCTTGGAAATAATCTGAAAGGGTCCCAGAACTGTTTCAAGCTAGTGGGAGTCTCATTAACATCTATCCTTCTAAGTATGTCAGCACATACTATTCTTGGAAACATCTCTTATCATTACAAAGTGTAATGACTTGACATAGAGATGATTTTCTATGAAGGATCTGAAGGGGATTCAATAATTCACTCAAGTGGTAATCGGTATCTATCAGATAGATATAATCAGTACTGGCCCTGCCAGTGAGCAAGAATAATCTTTATATGATATAAGATTTTCTGGAAAAAGGTGACACAATAGTTAGGAATTCTGAACAGATTTAGAATAAAACTTACATCAGACTCAATTGGCTGCCGCGAATTGAATCGATTACGTGTGTCATGAAATGGTCCTGATAACTTGACGCTTGGAGCATAGCAAGTTGGATTTAGGACACCACCTGGCTTAGGATACTGAAATTGGACAGTTAAACAAACATGAGATATCATACTATAGGAAAAATGTAATAATAAATTTGAAATAAGTTTCAAATCTGAAATTATTAATATATATGACACTATGAGACAACATGGCTGGAAGGTTTCAATTGGGATAATGATTGAGCTGTGTGGTTTACCGACATATCACTTATCGCCTTGAAATATTCTTGACACCAAAAGGGGTAAAGTCACATGAACTTGAGATCCCTAGAACCATGAAGTCGCAGTACACAAACGCCATTTCAGAAATGGTGTCCAGGGAGGAAAAACCAAGATGACACATTTAGAAAACCATTGGAATAATCATTTTATCTTCAATATTATGTATCAATGTAAGACATTTTGAATACATAGAAAGAGAGAAAATCATCTTGGGTATAAAAGACATATAAATATCTTAATTGAAAGTTTAATAGAAACCTAGAAACATAAAATTGTATTATAATAAATCTGATATGGCGGTATGGCCACATGTTAGAATAAATGTTTCAATTTGCATGTTTTACTTCCCGAATGATTAGATTATTCAAAACATCCACAGGCATTCATACTTTCAGAAGTAAGTAGTGAACTAAGACTACCATGAATTGGATTGTAGATTGTCTATGGAATTAGACATAGCAATAGTATTGCTGCAACGTACATTCATGAGTACTCAGAAATATGGATTTGAATATTGGATCGACCCACGCTCAGTAAATTACTTCTTGGATTATATCACGAGTAATTCTGAGACGATAACATCCTAGGATCTTGAAACCAAGACATATGAGTTGAAATTTGCAAGTCGGTTGCCCATTGATAATGCGTAAACGCATCAGTACTCGATGTTATAAAACGTATTGTTGTGCGCGATTTGATGGGTAAAAGACATAAGCATATGAGTCGAAGTTTATTCGTTTCTTTTTCCCAGTGCACTATTTATTGTGCGTGATATCTGTGGGCCCCTCGGTGATTTGATGTTGACTTAGTGCTGGCCAGCCAGGACTAATTGATGTGTTCGATTAGAAGTCCTATGTCATTACAAATCATAGAACCGGGAAACATAGTATCAGACTGAGATTGATTCTAATCCATGTCTCAAGTCTGAATGATATCTTGAAAGAACGAAGGATTATATGATCACTTATCTTACGACACATGACTGACTGAATCAGAGTTCGACAGCAGCTCTTGGAAGCTACAATTTGCTGATCAATTCAGAAACCATATGTGTTATAGTTATGGACTTATCCAAGTGGGAGACTGTTGGATTAATGTGTCTAAGCCTTAACTATAATTGTAACTTATGTTTGAATTGATGGCAACACAGTCCTTTTGGGTTGCCTTCATGACCTAGCAGAGGACAAGAATTCATATAAGAGAGAGATTGATATATTATGGAGATAATATATTAATCAGAAAAAAAGAGAATATTTAATTTGTCAATGTATTATGAGATTAATATATTAATTAGAAATTACAATATTTAATTAAGATTAATCAGAAATTAATTTGGAATTAATTTTGTCATTAATTGGATTAATTAAATATAACAGGGAGTTGAATTATAATTATTCAAAGAGGTGGATAGTATATATATAAGTATATATATATATATATATATATATATATATATATATATATATATATATATATATATATATATATATATATATATATAATTGATAATTAAGGAGCCTTTTATTATTTATGGTAATGATAAGTCAACCAACTTGTATGATAAGTGCATTGTCATATCAGAAGTTTAAACATGACAGTTATCTGTCATAAGACTTATCAGTTTTGGACTATAAATAGAGGGCTCCCCCTCCCCATTCTTCACACCAACCATAGGGTTCCAAAACCCTTTCTCTCTTGCTTTCTTGCTTGCCAAGGTCTTAGGTGTGAGCCATTAGAGGCATTACACTTTTGGTGCTTGCTTCCAAGTGATCTACGGATCAAAAGGTCAGTTTTCTTATGAAATTTATTTTGATTCTTATCATGTTCATCTGCAGCCTAGCTGGGTGAGGCGTTGGGTTATATACCCATGTGGGGAGGTTCCGGGTTCAATCCCGGTTCCATGCCACTGTGGGGGATTTTCCCAGGTGAGGTCGAGATCGTTTCTTTGAAGCGTCAAACAATAGGGGACGGTTGAAAACCCGTCACAAAGAACGATTCTCACGCCATTTCCAAAAAAAAATGAAAAATATAGATCATTTAGGGTGCATGTGAACTTAAGATTATTTGGTTCATAGTTTGTTTAAAACCCAACACATATATATATATATATATATATATATATATATATATATATATATATATATATATATATTGTTGGGATTTTTACACAGATTAACACAATTCAATCAGGCAGCCGAAGATAAATAGATTAAATCCCAAAACTGAGCAGATTAACTAACAATATCATATCATTTTCATAATCAGGATCATAATTCAAAGCAATCGCATGAACAACAAGATGAATATGAATTCATACCTTTGTTTGAATGTTAATGATCCAAAGTAGAATCCTTCTAATGATTCGTACCCCTGCACTTGTTTCTATTAATTAAACTATTAATTAATTACAATCAAATCCCTTAATTAATTTCTATAAATTAATTTCACAATTAATTTATTAATTAATTCTGGATCTATTTTCTGATTAACTTATTTTTCAATAAATTAGTAAACTGACAATTCCTTTATTATTTCTGCTACTGATTGTTTTTACTAGGTCGTGAGGGCAACCCAAATAGGACACTACCATTATTCGAAATATCACCACAATTGATGATCTTGGACATATTTCCAACATATATATATATATATATATATATATATATATATATATATATATATATATATATATATATATATATATATATATATATATATATATATATATATATATATATATATATATATATATATATATATATATATATATATACTAGCTGCGTACCCGCGCAATGCAGCGGCGGAGAATAGTTTCTTTTTGACGATTAATTACTATCGGTGGCGAACATTAATTTTATTTCGACGAATAATTTTCGGCATGCAAATATAAGTACGTTTTTGTTTCTAGCGGCGAAACGTATCTGTTATGTTGTAAACCGGAACCGTCTCGAAAACGATTAAGCAATTCGGTTTCGATTCTATGAATTTTATTTTTCTGGTTTCGGTTCGGTTTTTTTCGATCCTATTCAATAATTGATCTTGTCATAAATTAGTAAAATAACATTTGAAACCACAGTGAGTTAACCCTGAGAATTTTATGCAATTGGATTAATTGATATTTTTTAGCCTTTTTTTTCGTTGACTTAGCATTGTGTTTTGACATATTAGGTCTCTATTAAAAACCTCTCTACAATGGTTGTAATTCTAATATCAAGTTTAGAGCCATAAAATTAACTTTTACACGTGATTTCAGTTGAGTTAAGTCCATAGAAACCATCAATAATATAAGGAAATAGACGGTATACACATAACACATGTCGTATCACGAGTTTTATAAGCAAGTTTATATATATAACAACAATATATTCACTTGGTTTGGGGGGGGGGGAGCAAGGTTCGATGATAAATTTATTTGACACGGTTAGTTTCCTTTGTATATGAGTTATTCGGTGCCTACCCGCGCAATGCGGCGGATATTTTCATTTTGGCGATTAGTTATCCTTCAGCAGGCTTTGTCAGGTAGTTTTTCTTCAACGGTCTTTTTCGTTACATATGACTTCACTTTGCGAGTCTTTTACCTGAAAGTTACTAAAGCTATCACCTTTGATAATTTTAGTTTAAAAGGTTTTTTATGATATGTTACAGCTCATTAGTATATTTGTTTAGTTTTAGTTTTATTTTAGTATAAAATTTATTATTTGTTCTTATAGTGTTTGTATTTCATTTGATTTTTCTATTTAATTTAAATACTTAATCCAAGCAAATAAAGCAAAGATCTATGATTTTTCTATTTAATTTAAATACTTAATCCAAAAAAATATGAATCATAGATGATTCCAAATCAATCAATGGCTCACAACAAATCTAACAACTTCACATGGATGGCTATTTCAAACTTTCAAATCCCTCCAAAAATTACACTATAAAATATGAAGCTCCATACACAAGTCTTTACTCCATCATCAGGTTCTGCTTTGTGTATATATTTACTCTATCTTTTCTTTCTCCATCAGCTTTCTGCACATATTTCAATTTCTGCACATAAACACAATTATTTAGAAAAATATCTTTTGCTGCATGTCATTTGAATAAACTAACTATTGATGTTGTTGGTGTTTGAGGTTATGAACCAATATATGGAAGCATTATAGTTTAAACAATATAAATAAGGATTTCTAAACTAATTTTTTTTTGCATACAAACACAAATATTAAAATAATTGTCATTTTGCAGGTTGCTGTAATTGTCGTTTTTCAGAGATACTACCTTTTGTTGCTGCTGCTGTTCAAAGGTATAAACCAATGTCAATTTAATTTCTGCATACAAACACAAATATTTAGATAATAGTTATTTTGCATGTTGTTGTATTTGTTGCATAGAAACACAAGTAAACAAAATGTTTTGATTTGTTTACATGTAATTTTGCAGGTCGGTAATCTATTTCAGCAAAACAGCAGTATTTTTTCAGGACTGTTACCTGTTTCTGCACACGAATAGGAGATATAGCAAAACATGAAAACTCTTTGCAGTGGAGAAAGTTTAAACTAATGTTTAGATTTATAACATTCAAAAAAGTGGTTTGTAAGAATATATTTAAAATTAAAATCAATAGTAATATCAGAAAGTTCAAAAGCAATATCACAAATACAGAAATGTTCAAAATCAATTTCAGAAAAGTGGTCTGTAAGAATATATTTAAACTCTAAATTATAAGATAAATGTTTTGAAAAAACGCAACCTTGACTTTCCAGATCCAGATCCTTTTGAGTTCTGCATTGAATCTTTAAAATCTACATCACTTGACTCCCCATCTTCAATGTCTTCATCCCACACCATCAAACAAATATGGAACAAAACCTAAAATCGATAAAATTAAACTTCATCATTTCACAAAGTTAAACAAATATTCAAAATCAAAAAGTATGTTAAAAGACATATAACAGATCTAAGGTAGCTGTAATTGGATCATTTTGTAGGTTGAAAAGTCAAAAAATTCAGAAAAAAAGTTATTTCCAATTTCAATTCGAGAATCCAAAATATACCAAATTGGTTTCTAAGGGTTTTTTAACCGATAAGCAATTAACAGATCTAGCGGCATACCCAATTTGAGGTTTTTTAATAACAGATCTAAGGGTTGCTGTAATTCAAGAATCCGATTTGCACTGGTGGAGCGGAGGCGTGAACGCTGGTGGTCGGTGAAGCCGATCTCCTGGAGCTGGAAGGATTTGATCTGGAAGGATTTGAGGCTGCTCAAGAGAAGATGGCGAGACTTCTGCCCAAATGTACGTTGCCAAGTGGTTTCCAGCCAGATCCACATCGACAAGACTTCTAGCAAACTCACCGTCTCTTTAAATTGGCTACGTTCATCCAATTCAGGGGGTTTGGGGTTTCCGAAGATGGAGATTAAACAGAAAATGGAAGTGGCGGAGATGGGGGGCAAGGTGGTTCACTGGTTTCAGGGGAAGACGAGAGAGACGATAGGTTATGGAATATAGATCGGATCTGTATTAGGGTTAGGTTAGTGACTAGCTTCCGGATCTCAGATCTTACCACCACGATATGCTTCTCCGATTGAAGCTGACTCAACACGAAGTAAAGAGGAGAAGGTGTTTCCAGCTTCCTTTTCGAGCAAGACAGATCCACGATCGATTTTGACATACACACTCACGATCAAGGAGAAGGTGTTGGAAATGGATCGATGGTCGGGAATGCCAAGAACTCTACTCCCGGACCGGTGTTGGAAACGAAGCCGACTTCGATGGTAGCAACGATGGCGGAGGGGTGGTCGGTCGGTGGGGGACGAAGGGATGCTGCAGATTGAATGTGGGGGTGGACAAAGTGATGCTGCAGATCGAATGTGGGAGGCGGATGTGGGAGGCGTAGTGAAGGGTACCGGCTCCTAAGGGGTAACATCAATTTGTTTTAGGGTAAGATTAACATGTAATATGTATATATTTAAATTACCAATTTAACCCCTCAATTTGTAAATTAAATTTAAATTCAAATGCTTTTTTATTAGGTTATAAAATATTGGTATTTTAAAAATAATATTTATATAAATATTAATAATATGTGTTTTAATTTTTAATACAAGATTAATTAAATGTTTATCGAAAACTTATGTTATAATTAATTCTAAATTGAAACTACATAAACAATTTCAAATTACATCATTTGCACAATATTATTTTATTTGTTGGGCAAATCAGGCACGCTTATTTGTCGGGACAATACACGTATTTTTATTTCTTTACATATTAAAACTTTGAACCCTTTACATTATAGGTACAAAAGTAACTGTTTATTATCGAGCCCAATACGCCCTTTAATTTATTGTTTATATTCCATTAACCGATAACTTTATCTCATTAATATAGACCGTATATTTATATATTTACTTTGTAATTGTTACTTCACTTGGTTTTTAATAATAAAAATTTATAGAGTAAAAATTTATAAGTTCATATTTTTAAATTTCAAAATTTTAAAGAAAAATTATTGGAATCGTGTTTCATTTTTAATTGTTCATTTTTTTTCCTAAAACAATCTAACGAAATAAAATGTATTATTTGAAATTTGATTTTTTTTAAACTAAATTAATCATCGAAAGAAAGTTATTCATCGATTTTAACTATTCGTCGTCCACCGAAAGATACTAATCGTCGAAACTCAACTAATTGCCGCAAAAACTGATTCACCGCCGCCGCAACGCGCGGGTATGCCGCTAGTATATATATATATATATATATATATATATATATATATATATATATATATATATATATATATATATATATATATATATACATATATATATATACTAGCTGCGTACCCGCGCAATGCAGCGGCGGAGAATAGTTTCTTTTTGACGATTAATTACTATCGGTGGCGAACATTAGTTTCATTTCGACGAATAATTTTCGGCATGCAAATATAAGTACGTTTTTGTTTCTAGCGGCGAAACGTATCTGTTATGTTGTAAACCGGAACCGTCTCGAAAACGATTAAGCAATTCGGTTTCGATTCTATGAATTTTATTTTTCTGGTTTCGGTTCGGTTTTTTTCGATCCTATTCAATAATTGATCTTGTCATAAATTAGTAAAATAACATTTGAAACCACAGTGAGTTAACCCTGAGAATTTTATGCAATTGGATTAATTGATATCTTTTAGCCTTTTTTTTCATTGACTTAGCATTGTGTTTTGACATATTAGGTCTCTATTAAAAACCTCTCTACAATGGTTGTAGTTCTAATATCAAGTTTAGAGCCATAAAATTAACTTTTACACGTGATTTCAGTTGAGTTAAGTCCATAGAAACCATCAATAGTATAAGGAAATAGACGGTATACACATAACACATGTCGTATCACGAGTTTTATAAGCAAGTTTATATATATAACAACAATATATTCACTTGGTTTTGGGGGGGGGGGGAGCAAGGTTCGGTGATAAATTTATTTGACACGGTTAGTTTCCTTTGTATATGAGTTATTCGGTGCCTACCCGCGCAATGCGGCGGATATTTTCATTTTGGCGATTAGTTATCCTTCAGCAGGCTTTGTCAGGTAGTTTTTCTTCAACGGTCTTTTTCGTTACATATGACTTCACTTTGCGAGTCTTTTACCTGAAAGTTACTAAAGCTATCACCTTTGATAATTTTAGTTTAAAAGGTTTTTTATGATATGTTACAGCTCATTAGTATATTTGTTTAGTTTTAGTTTTATTTTAGTATAAAATTTATTATTTGTTGTTATAGTGTTTGTATTTCATTTGAATTTTTGTAATTGAAACAACCAAATATTCATCAAAATAATTATAGAAGTCAAACGTTTTCAAATACATTTTAAAACTTAAAATTGAGTTCATGTTTTTCTATCATGAATAATACTATTAATATCCTTTGAATGGTAATTAGATGCCGGGAGCTATACATTTTCATGAATAAATTACAAATTTGGTCGTGTGGTATTTAATTTTGTTTGGTTTAGGTCAAAAAATATTTTTATTATTAGTTTTGGTTCATATTGCATTATTTTATATAAATTTTGGTATACGAATCTTTAAACCAAACTATACAGCCTATAAATTAAAATGGTCACTCTGCTCAAATAGATGTTGTCTCTCTTTCCAATATGATTACTGACAATACGGTAATATGATCATTTTTATATACAATAACCAAGTATAATGGTTTAATAGTAGGAATCTTATGGATGTGACAAATACAATTTTTAATCGTAAAAGATTAGGTCAATACGGTAAGCAATGAGCATATGCAGGTCCCTGGTCTAATTACCATCTACTTGGTTCCTTAGATGTTAGGACCAGAACAGAAACCGAAACCAAAGTTACATCAATCCTTAAGATTTTGGAAATCTTGAAACCAGTTATCCAAGTACCGGGTTGTGGAATTTTAGTTTAAATATTTCATTGCAAAATAGATAAACTAACTACCATAAAGTATTTACTTCAACTATTAACCTGACAATTGTCACCTAAAATACCCTTAACAGAGGGCTTAAGAAGGTGTTATTCTCCCTTTGTTCACTCCATTGGCCTACCTGCATACAAACACCACCTCAACTATAAACAGAAATGGATTTATGATTTCGTAGAAGTCTTTAATTATCTAAAATACGCTTCGTAATTATTTTCTAAACAACAAATTAGCAAATTTAGAATATCCAATTGTCTTAATTTTTAGTTTACGTTTTAGGATTTTTGGATTAGCTAGCTGAATCTTCCCATAATAAAAATCTATTTTTATTTCCTTGTTACAATTATCAACCCATAACAACAATAAACTTAACTTTGTTGACCAGTTAAAGAAATATTTAACAAATACAGTAAAATGCCCATATTGGAAAAAGAATGTTAGTACATTGCTACTTCAGGTAAAAAGAAAAGTACATACTGCTATTTCCAGCAAAGAAATCTAGGTTTGTTGCTACTATAGGTAAGAAAAATATAAATACTAAAGAAGAGGTCAACATATGCATTTATTGACCAGTGAATTCCTTGTCATAACATAAGTGACAGACCATACGGAGTGCTTTGAGCATACCTGTTGTTTGATAGGCTAGCTTGAAGCACACTAAATGTGTGTGCAGGTTTGTCATCTACATGCTGGTTAATTCAAAAAGAAGAATTGTCTCTTTTTTGTCTACCGAGAAAGACTATAATTGGTATTCACCGGAGGGTATTGTCTACAAACTTGTACAACGTAAGTTAAAAAGGCATCGCTGTCAAATTTTGAAAGTTTCTCTTGTGTAAACTGAGAATTTAGAAAAAGAAAATATGAGCAGTCTCTTTCCATTGTTACTGCTGCACTACAAATCAAATGACTTTATTTTTCTTGGTTACCCACATGCACGGTCAACACAATCATAATGAGTTTCAAACACCAGCACTCCATGTGCACGACCAACAGCACACCACCTGTCCAGTACATTGAATTTTCAACTTCAGCACTCCACATACATGAAAAAACCTAAATAAAGCACCTACATCAGACATTATACTTTGAAATGGAGTGTATTCGGAAAAAACCTAAATAAAAAAACTAAATCAGACAATTTACAATGAAAAGAACATAGAATGCTATAGTAACCTTATTAATGAAAGACAGTATAGTGTTATTTTTAGTTTTGTATTAACATAGCTGGAAAAAGCAACGTACTTTCATTGATTGTATTATTAAAATTTTACTGAAATAGAAGAAATCAAAGTACAATACTATAGTGCACAAATAGATAAAAGTATGAAAGTAAGTTGCTATTTCTTACATTTAACCAAAATTAAATGCAATAATTAGCAACTTACTTTCATTTATTAGAAAAATATAACAACTTACTTTCATTTCATTTTGAAAAAGAAGTACATAACTATAATCGAGTAGATTCTTTTACGATGACCTGATAAGAAAAAAAACTAAAAGTTAAATATTCTAATAAAGGTGCAAAAACAGTTGTAAGAGCTTTTATAGGATTACCCCTGCAGCCTACTTTTGGTCGGAAACTCAAGACTGCAATTGAAAGATGGAATCAAAAATGTATAGTCACAAGTATTTTTGGTCCATTTAAGAGGAGGTAGCAATACCATTCTTTATCCCTAATTCTTGCCAACACTAAATCAGAATGTAAAATGAAAAAAGGTATATATTGGTATCTATATGAAACAGATACATGTGTCTTTTGAGGGAGACTTTGCCCCTTACCTTGTTCGGATCAAAAATTAAAATTCCAATTTAAAGAACAATAAAAAATAACTAAAAGCAATGAAATACTCTTAAGAAAACAAGTACAGAAATTTTTTTATCTTACTTTCATTTGTTTATTAAAATTTAAAAATACTTGAACATGATGAGCTTGATATTCATGAGTTCCTCTTATAGATCACTCAACCAGTGGACACCTGCATAGAAAATAAATGGATAAAGTATTAAGGATATATGCTTGTCTTATCAAACAAATGGAAACAAAATAACTTGAAAACATAAAATTAAAAATGAAAAATAAGGAGAAAGAACTTACTCACATAAAAAGTGTCTTTGTAAAGATCTGTGACCCAAGAACTGTACACATGAATATCAAGATCTGTGACCCAAGAGCTGTATCTGCACCATTTCGAAAATTTTAAATTATTCACACTTTTCAAAATAATTCAAATTTTCAGACTTTTCAAACTTTTCGGACTTTTCAAATTATTCAAATTTTGAAAATTTTGAATTATTCAAAATTTTCAAACTTTTCAAAATCACTCAAATTTTCAGACTTTACAAACTTTTTAGACTTTTCAAATTATTCAAAATTTTCAAACTTTTAAAATTATTCAATTTTAAAATTTTTCAAACTTTTCAAATTATTCAAATTTTCAAACTTTTCAAATTATTCAAACTTTTCAAATTTTCAAATGATTCAAAATTTTCAAAATTATTCAAATTTTCATACTTACAAATTATTCAAATTTCCGAAAATATCAATTTTTCAAACTTTTCAAATTATTCAAAATCTTCAAACTTTTAAGATTATCCAATTTTATAACTTTTAAAACTTTTCAAATTATTCAAATTTCCGAAATTTTCAAACTATTCAAAATTCGAAAATTTTCAAATTTCGGAAATTTTAAATTATTGTTAAAAATAGTAAACTAAGTCACTATTTCCTGCAATATGCACTTAAAAATGTTACAAACCTTTCCAAGTAGAGTTTTTCGCCCATAGCAACACCAGTTTGTTCCTCTATCAAGTCAACCGACTACATCTTCAACTATTTGTCTCAAACCCCTACAATGAAATCAAACCCAATTAGAAAATCAAACCCAAATCTAAAATCAAACCCAAACAGAAATCAGTAAGTTGAGATCGTAACATCATTGCATGATTGCTTAAATTCTGAAGATATTATTAACTATTTGTCTCAAACCCCTACAATTAACTATTTTCTTTTACATCAATTTAGCCTAAAAGCAAGGCAGTCAGTAAATAATATATCTTTTACATATTTTTGTTTTTGGACCGGATGAAATTTATATGAAACTAAAATGATTAAACATCCAAAATCAAAAATTTCAAAGTTTTCAAATTTTGAAAATCCGAAAAACTTGGGCGCTAGCTAAGTTTCAAAATTTTCGAAGTTTCAAACATTTCAAATAAAACACGGAATCAAACACATAATAATCAAATACACTGTGGTTGGTGTCAGTCAAACCGTCTTTAAGACTATTTGTTGCAGGTTCAATGACATTCTTTTCCATGTTTTTGTCGATCATCACCTAGGATAAAAAAACCCATCATGTTTTTCTCCTTTGTGATCCACTACCTGTAAGTTTTAAAAACCCATCATGGAACATTTTTTTGGTTACAGAGTAGTATACATCAAATCTCACTACAATTGAAAAAGATTCCACTGTTATGGAGTTCATATTTACCTTATTATGTAATGTGGTCAAATGACGATTAGCTTATAACATTTGGGGTACTATTCTGGATCTTTTGGAACCCGACATGGCATTAGATGCAACACTCAATTCTGTAATCAAGATTTTCTAGATCATAAGTTGGATATGAAATCCAGTTGAAATATTTGAAGTAGCAACACAAAAAGGCATCGAAGTAGGTTACAAGTATAGCTAACTGGGTCTTCATAAAGAAGGTGCTTCGTGTCCCATTACCATGAGTCCAATCCTACTCGAATACACACTCAGGTCTAGCTTGCTATTTTTTTAAATGACAAATTTATTAAGGAATTTAATCAGTTTGTAGCATTTTGAGTAAGCGACAACCCGGAAAAGTTCATATATCTTTTAACAAACAGGAAAAAAACTACTTCACCATGGGGAAGAAATTGTATTTTACTATAGGATAATAGGGACTAACCTTTGGAGTTCCACAATACACACACATCATAGTGGCAATGAATGCAACAATGTACTGGAGGATGTTCTACCTGATTACAACAATAGAGTCTGTGTCAACAATCTATGGACCAAAATCTTTAAGAATTATTAAAATAATTCTTTTAAAATATGGAAAGCATACTCATGAATATATGAAGTCTGTTATGTTACCATTAGCATATTAAGATACAAAACAAACCTTTGTAGATTGACCTAGCCATGACTGAATGAAAAAAAAAAGAATTGTAAATAAAAAATCTCGGTTGAACATGAATAAAGAGATCTGTAAAACACACACATAACCATTTGCTCAAATAAACAGTCACACACACATACAGAACCACACACAGCCACATTGCATATTGATCCTATTGTTTTATGCACTCATACCCATTTTGAGATTATTAAGTACATCGCATATCCACATAAACTCTCCTTGCTTTCTAATTTTCACTTCGGATTAGTTGGTATCTTAAGCATAACCATTTTATTTAAAGTAAATAACATAACATAGCATAAGCCAAATGATTGAATTAGGACATACCTGATGCGATTTTAACTGCTATTGTCCCTTAAACTTTGAACCTATAACACAACCTAAGAAGAATGAAGTTAACAGAATTTTTGGGATAAAATTTGAACTGATATTACAAACCAGATATTGATAAATCCAATTAGATTTAAAAAGTACTTAAAAACTGAAGGATAAAAGCATTAGATCGAACATCATACCGATAATTCCAAGAAGATTAAAAGGAAAGCTTTATAGATAGAACCTGGTATCCATTATCCAAACAATAATCAGCCAAACAATAATCAGCCCATGTAGATAAGATTACCCTTCAGCCAAACAATAATCAGTCCAAACAATAATCAGCCCCTGCAGACAAGATTACCCTTCAGCCAAACTTTGAAAAGCTGCAGTACCTTGGAAGCTGAAAGCTGCAGTCCTCAAAACAAAAGCAGAAAGCTGCAGTCCTCAAAACAAAATCAAAAAGGACATCAGAAATCAAGAGAAAATGATATCAGGAAACAACATTCAACAACCTTAAATACATTCTTTATGCAGTTTAAAAATCAAAGGATACATATATAATGAAGTTTATCAGATAAAATATACAATACGACCAGGAACATTAGAACAGTAAAATCAAAAATTACCTTCCCCTTCCAAATCAGAACCCTGTACAGTATTAAAATCGAGATAAAATCATATCAAAACTCAAATTGCTCCTGCAAAATTCATAAACTGAAATAAGATGGAACATTAGAACTCAAAAACCGATCGAAAACCAAATCAAAACTCTTCGAAAATACTTTTACCTACAGAAAGCATCAGAGATAGAGATAGAGACAGAGAGAGAGACTCGATGGTATGACGATCGAGTAGATCCAGTTCCTAATTCAGAAACCTGTAACAAGAAACAACTGTATCAGATGAGTCGAGTGTGTCGGTGGTGTGTCGTCTCAGACACTAAAGAATGGTGGTGTCGGCGCTAGGGTTTCTGAATCAGATGAGTCGAGTGTCGGTGACGGCTGTTGGCGGAATATTTGTGGTGCGTGGATCCTCATGGTGATGGCCGGAGTCGTATTGATGGTGGGTACCAGATGCGGCTAACCGTATGGTGACAGCATAGCGGATCGGAGGAAGTAGTAGGGATGGTTATGGCCGGATGCGGCTAATCTTATGTTGACTGCATAGCAGATCAGATGGTGGCGGCGTGGTGGTTCCTTGATCGTCATGGTGATGGCTAGATCCGAGGGTGCTTGAGGGGAGTGGTCCGAATCGAATAACTCTACATCGGAGGGTGCTAGATCGGAGGGTGCTTTAGGAGGTGGTTCATCATGGTGGTGGCCGAATGGGAGGGTGGAGGGATAACAGGTGGCGGCTGTGATAGAGAGCATTAGGGTATTAGGGTTTCAAGAGAGTGTGGGAGTGAAAGAAAATGAGCCGGGTTTTTTTTGTTTTGGGCAAGCGATAGACGCGCGTGCATTTGTGTCACGTGTCCGGATTCTCCCTTACAGGTTATTAGTAATGCATTACAATATTGTAACATTGTGTAGTATGTTTAACAAGTTGTACAGTCTTAAAAATTAAGACAATTGTGCATAAGGGAGTTGTAATTTATATATGGTTTATAGTATGATATATATATATATATATATATATATATATATATATATATATATATATATATATATATATATATATATATATATATATATATATATATATATATATATATATACACATCTAAAAATACACACACACATATAATTTGGTTCAATTGAAAAGTCTTAATTTTGTGCGCCCAAAAGAAGGATTCTTAACCACACATTTGCATAGTAAAAAACACAGTTTTTTCGTTATTTTTGGAAAAGAATTACACAACGATATTTTTCGTGACTTTTAACACGTAAATAAAAAATCGTCAAAATTTTTGTTCTAGGTGAATATTCTAATTTTCATATTGTTAATAATGAAAAACACTAAAATATATAACAATATTAGACACAATTATACTGTTATATATTATTTTATTTAAAATGATTTGAACATTTTCTAACACTGTATACGTAGTAATATTCTTATTGGAATATTACCTAAACTTCTGATTAGGATATAACTAGAACTATGATTTTTTTAATTTTCTTATTTTGGATATTATAATGTTTTATATTTAAAAAAATTAAGCCTTAAACATATGGCAGATAATCATTTTCCGCTCTCGAAAAAATTTCTGTCTACTTCATGATGTTGTGTATGGACAGTAGAAACAGATAAACTTTGACTACATAGTTTCTGTCTACTTCATCATGCTATGTATGGACATAACCTTTATAACTACTAGTCACGGATAATGTTTGCGTAGACCAATGCATAACATAATCATAGAACAAATCCTCATGCATCTCCGCTTGAAGAATAAAACATATTATCAGCCTACATTACTCATGACTAAATCCATGAAGTAACCTCTAGGTGCGGGTTGTTCTAATACTTGAATCTCTACCAAGTACTCATGAGTGTTAGTCGCAATCCCCATGTTATGTTCACCTTCCAATTCTGGATCCTCCATCTTCACCTGACGAACACTCTCACACTTCGGGGCAACAAAACCCGAATTTAGACTAGCATCCCTAGATAAACCCGCACAACTCGCCCTAACGTGGCCAACCAGATTTAATGAAACACAAAACCTCACCTCCAGCTTACCATCCCGGATGTAAGGGTCCTTCACTCGATCCGAAACTGCAGCTCCAAACTTCTTCACTGACGGCTGACCCAAATCCTGATCCTGCCTCTTATGCTCCAGCAGAGCATCAAAATCAATCTCCCTCGATGCAGCAGCAGACTCTATCTCAGCAGAAGTCTGACGTCAAGCAGTCGCTACAAACTCACTGGTCTCCTTCCTCACCAAAACTTGGCACCGAGCCATCACGCCTAATCCCTCACGGCGAACCATTCCTCAATCAGCACTAGCATCCCCGCCTTGATCGAATCAATTGTCGAAGGGAGCATCCCACACAACCCTACTCACCTATGCGGCGACCAAATCTCGAATATCCTCATCACTCATCTTAGGCCCAACCCGGCCTCGCGAACTCAACCCGAGTCCTGAATCATTTCACTTAGATCACCCTTCCTTATTCAAAAATCTGACAAGAACGAGCTACACACTCGCATAAACGCATCTCCTACACGATTCCCTCGTCTACAGACTCCTTAGGTTCATCGGGTCTCCCTTCGTTCCAGGTACGAATCATGTGCTTCCAATAGTACGGGTCCTTGTACTACCTTCCACACCTATTCATACTTATTCCAAAGATTGTCCCGGTTCTCTAAGTTGCCTCACTCCCTTCTAAAGGGCATTCAGATGTCATCCAAACCACCCTGCACAGAAGTGCCTAACACTCTTCCTAGTCTACCTAGGAATTCCACATCTCACCTGTACCACAAGAACTTCTACTCATACGGCTAGCTCGTCTCGTGGAAGCATAATTGTATGCAATAAGAACAGATAGATAGTCGAATAAGTGTCCCTACCTTAAAGTTACAACCAAACAAGGAACAGCCACTAAGGCCAGTTCAAGAATTCTATGGCTATCCGGTCCTATTACATACAATCCTAAAGCATTCCCTTAACTTTCTAATAGTACAAGCATAGGTCCAAAAGACACACATAAGCAGCACATATCACGTAACACACAGTAAGCAGCAAACTAGGTAGAAGGCATCCCTATGATCTAGGCCAACTCTATCATGCATTTTCCTGAGTGGATCCTTAGCCCATTTCTAGCATGCATCACATCGTCATCATATGGTCAACACATAAAGTCATGGATATTTTGGGAATTAACCACTTACTTAAGCACTAAGCTCAAGTCAACAAAATACCTGAAAACAGTTAGGGTGAAAGAGTAAGCACAAAGCTTAGTGAGTTTCCCAAAATACCACACGATCCATTCCATAACACATAATCACAAAAGGTCACCAGGCTTGCTCTGAAGAACCTGACTCGCGGGCTTGCCCCAATCTTATCCATTCCTTGACTTACGAGCTTGCCCCGATCTTGTCCATTCTTTGGCTCACGAGCTTGTCCTGATCTTACCCATTCGTTAACTCACGAGCTTGCCCCGATCTTGTCCATTCCTTGGCTCACGAGCTTTCCCTGATCTTGCCCATTATTTGACTCATAAGCTTGCCCTGATCTTGTCCATAACACGTAAGGCACATACATTACATTATTACATAAGTAATAAAGCTACCTACACATATAACATCACCCATAGTATAGTGAGAAGACTCACGTAATCTGTAAAGCCAAACAGCACTCCTCACGCATGTCCACGGATCCGACAACGCGACCGTCCTAACAAGATAAACTCTACTCAGAACTTCCTAAAGTTCTTAATACATTCAGCCAAGGGTTCCCAACCCTCAAATATGGCCTAAGCATGAAAATCTAGGGTTTTGGCCCAAAACCCAACATTAGTGCCGCTAACCCTAAGATTAGCGTCGCTAATGGTGATCGTGCACACCCACTCGAACAGTTGGCAAACTAGCGATGCGAAAAACAAACGACCCTAGCCAACATTAGCATCGCTAATGTGATCATTAGCGGTGCTAATGGCCTCTCAGCCCTTTTTTCCATAATTTGCTCCGTATTCCGTGAATCTTGACTCTTTAAAACCGAACCTTGGACTTCTGGGGATTAGGGTCTTACACGAATGAGCTCCTATGCTTTAGCTTCCAATATCCTACTTAGTCCCTGCATACAACGCAAATGTGAGAAACACATCCTGTATTAAGGAATTAAGGACCAGAAGTTGGAGTTTTTATATATACCTGAGTTGTCAAATAGTTTGGCATTGGAGCATCTTTCAATCTTTTTGTGGCTGTATCCCACCCTGTGAATTCCTAGCTTGAGACATATCAGAACTGGCCCAATGGTTGCCCCGAACCTATTCTTCTTGATATCTCTTCGAACCAGACTCGATTCAGAAGTAGCTTTATTTGTGGAACTATGTATCTCTATGAACTACTTATACAAAGTCAACATCGAATGCATCTCCATGATAGACTAGTCCTATTTTCCTTTTCTGTACATTTGTATGAACATATCATACTGGCTGGTCGAGTAGTCGAGGATAATGTTGATCCTCAACTCCCGATCAATAGGATAACCAAGTCTATATAGTTCGCTAATGTGTCCCTCAATCTTAAGAACATGCGCACCAATGCTACTGCCTTCTTCTAGTTTGCACCCTTCAAGTTCTTTGAAGATTCTACTACGTTCTTGCCTAACCGGCTCTTGGAACTTTTCCTCAAGCAGTTTTGCTATACCGTACGGACCCAGAAACTCGAAATCCTTGCGGATCTCAGGATCAATAGTCAACAACATAAGGCAACAAACTTATTTGGATTCATCAATGAGGAATTCATGTTGATCCCGAAGTTCCTTTGTAGTGCCATGCATGGGTAGAATAGGGAGGGGACTCTCAATTAGATACGATTTTCCTTCGTACTTTAGAACGAGGTTCCAAGTACGAAGCCAGTCCAGATAGTTCAGACCAATAAGCTTATCCATATCTAGCAGATACTTCTTAAAGCTTTCAGAGATGGGTGATGGAGGAGAAGGAGGAGAACTGACACTTGCTTTAGACATCTATAAAATCAGTATTTTTTGTTAGTTTAATTTTAGTCCTTTTAAACAATTCCCCAATTATTATTTAACAAGGCTAGAATCCAAAATCTTCTGGTTATGATGTGAAGAGAGATGTCGTAGTCATATAATAATGGGCATTAACGTAGATAAACATTTATCAATTTCAGTCTCTATGAAATTCCTAGATCTGTGAGATTCATTGACTAAGGTCAATGGCATGTTAATCTCGGTTATGCTCATCTGAAAATTGATGATAGGGATTTTGTGGATCATGGATAAGATGGTGAACAGACTATGCATAAATCGTGTGATCCCCAGCTCAAGATACGCTTGAGAATCGCGAGCATCATATCACCCTGACTATGACCTAGATTAACGTGCCAATTAACCACACAGCTCCGTCAACAGATCATAAAGAAAATTTACGTTTTTCATGGGTAGCATAATATTCACATTTTAATCTAATTAAAACGGGACTTTTGTTTTAACTTTATTAAGCTAATACTTCTTAACTTATGAACATTTCCCAATCAAACCGTTTCGGTAACTCCACTATGTAAAATGTGACAGCCAATGAGGGTGGTAGACAATAAATGTCATTTAAAAACCGACCTCATTAGAATTCTAAGGAATCCTCCTTCAAACCATCAAACACATTTAAAGTTGATGAGCCTAGTCATTGTTTGACCAATATCCTCTTTTTAATTTAAGTTTTAATACACTATATATATATATATATATATATATATATATATATATATATATATATATATATATATATATATATATATATATATATATATATATATATATATATATATAAAAGATTAGGATCAAATGTATCTTGATAAATATTGTGTTACCTTGTAACTAAATATGGACCAATCATTTTAAATCTAGACAGGGGTATAATAGTAATTGATATATAAATCAATTAATTTTAAATAAATAAAATCCTATAAATCCAGTAACCGACTCCTATAATTATGAAAATTACTTTTTTTCTGAATTCTTATTGGTCCACACAGTCACACAATAATTACCAGTTTTAAATTAACCTAACTCTCTCTCTCTCTGTCTATATATATATATATATATATATATATATATATATATATATATATATATATATATATATATATATATATATATATATATATATATATATATATATATATATATATATACATACATATATATACATATATATATATATATATATATATATATATATATATATATATATATATATATATATATATATATGTATATATATATATATGTATATATATTTTATATATATATATATATATATATATATATATATATACATATATATATATATATATATATATATATATATATATATATATATATATGTATATATATATATATGTATATATTATATATATATATATATATATATATATATATATATATATGTATATATATATATATATATATATACATATATATATATATATATATATATATATATATATATATATATGTATATATATATATATATATATATATATATATATATACATATATATATATATATATATATATGTATATATATATATATATATTTATATATATATATATATACATATATATATATATATATATATATATATATATATATATATATATATATATATATATACATATATATATATATATATATATACATATATATATATATATATATATATATATATATATATATATATATATATATATATATATATATATATATATATATATATATATATATATATATATATTGAATTCTTTAAACGATTTTGGGAAGTTATTAAATCGGACCTTCTTGAAGCTTTTAATGACTTCGCCACATTCCCTAAACTTCCTAAAGGAGTTAATGCGGCTTTCATCACCTTGATTCCGAAAAAACTAAATCCGCTCCAAGTTAAAGATTTTAGACCCATTAGCCTTGTGTCTAGTATTTACAAGATCCTTTCTAAGATGTTGGCGGAACGTCTTAAAAACATCCTCCTAAAGATAATTGACAAGACCTAGTCGGCTTTTATTAAAGATAGGCAAATCCTAGACGGTCCGCTTATTGTGAATGAGGTCTTGGATTGGGCAAAAGCGAAGAAAAAATCTTTATTTATATTTAAGTCGGATCTTGCCAAGGCGTATGATTCAGTCTCGTGGAGATACTTAGATTCTATGATGGTTCAAAAAGGATTTGGTGTCAAGTGGTGAGTTTGGATTATGGAATGCTTGAAGTCGGGTTCCTCGTCTGTTTTGGTCAATGGAAGTCCTACCAAAGAATTTACGCTCTTCCGAGGTCTAAGACAAGGGGACCCCCTATCCCCTTTTCTTTTCACGCCGGTTATGGACGGATTAAACACGGCTATTGTCAAAGCAGTTCAAAACAACACGTATAAAGGAGTGGTGGTCGGGAGGAACGACATTAAGCTAACTCACCTTTTTTTTGCAGATGACTCTATGTTCTTTGGCGAATGGTCTGTGGAGAATGTGCTCAACTTGGTCAGAATTCTGTTCAGCTTCCAAAAGGCGTCTGGTCTAAGTGTCAACTTAGACAAAAGCTCATTGTTTGGCGTGGGCATCGAGACAAACGTGGTGGAGAATTTTGCGTTAATTATTGGTTGCAAAATGGAATTAATGCCAACTACTTTTCTGGGCATCCCTATTGGTGTAAACATGGCCGTTCGGAGACCGTGGAAAATGCTAATTGACGGTTTTAAAAAGAGACTTAGCAAATGGAAACGGAAGACGCTCTCGATTGGCGGAAGACACACGATAGTTAATAATGTTTTAGGAAGCATCGGAACATACATCTTTTCTATATATAAAGCTCCTAGATGTGTCATCAAAGAATTGGAAGGTCTAAGACGCGACTTCTTTTGGGGAGGTGACCAGATCAACAGGAAAATTCCATGGGCAAAATGGGACCAAATCCTAACCAAAAAGGAGAATGGAGGCCTAGGTACTGGATCGTTGGAGGATCTGAATAATGCTCTTGTTGCTAAGTGGTTTTGGCGGTATCAAAAGGAAGAAGGAGCACTGTGGATCAAAATCCTAGACAGTATTCATGGTAAATTATCTAGTGGGGATGATAGTAAAACAATTAAAATTGGGAGAACATGGAAATACATAGTCAAACAATGGGATAAACTGCATGAAATTAATCTTGATCCAAGACAGGTTATTATGAAGAAAGTGGGTGATGGGAATAATACACATTTCTGGTTGGATTGGTGGATTAGTGACAAGCCTCTTATGCTAAATTTCCCACGTCTCTATCATCTTGAACCTAATAAATCGGTCACCGTGAGGAATAAATTGGAACCAAATGGGGGCTTACAAGAGTGGAGATCCACCTTTAGAGATGGGCGTAGCAAAGACGAAATAAATCGTTTATTGACTCTTTTAGGTAACTTCTCTCTTCATACAATCCGTGACAGATGCTGGTGTCCGGATGGCCCTAAAGGATGCTTCACGGTCGCTTGGTTAAGGAATAAAATTACTCAGTCGCGATTTCAAGTAATTGGCAAAAACCGTTGGTGTAAATGGGTTCCGAAAAGAATCAATATTCTAATCTGGCGTATGTTCAAAAACAGCTTGGCAGTGAATAAAGCTTTGGCGAAAAGGGGTTTCAGAGTGGATTCGGTTTTATGTGAAGTCTGCAAAGAAAAAGACGAGTCCATATTCCACACGTTTATTGATTGCCGTAGAAGCAAGACGATATGGAGCTTAGTGAGTGATTGGTGGAAAATCAGAACTATCGACTACGATGTTACCGATGTTGATAGTTCGGAGTCGAATAGAATGCAGTCATGGTTTGATGATTTCTTAGCCTTGGCGTGTAACCACATGGAGAAAAATATCCTCACTGTTGTTGCTTTTGCTACGTTTAGCAACATATGGGTTGAAAGAAATGAAGTTATCTTCCACAACAGGAGTTGTCCAACAGAAGAAGTCCTTCACAGGATCCAAAAAGATGCGTTTTTATGGCTGGAATGTAGATCTTCTAAATTAGTTCTAGATAGGCGTTTTTGGATTTCTGCACCTAATTTAGCCTTCAAACCCATGTAATTTTCCGGCACCGCAGCGTCTTGCTGGGTTATGGTATCAGAGCCGGTGTCCCGCACCCTATAACCTCATCGAGCCTACGTCTCTGAGGGGGAGTGTTAGTGTATCACACATTGGTGCGACACGGTCTTATAAGTGGGTATATATGTTGGAGTCTCCCTCTCTCCACAAGGGCTCTTTTGGAGAGACACTCTTGGGCTCCACATATATTTACACGCTTGTTTTAATGTTATGTTGCTTTTTCAAAAAAAAAAAAATATATATATATATATATATATATATATATATATATATATATATATATATATATATATATATATATATATATATATATATATATATATATATATATATATATATATATATATGTATGTATATATATATATATATATATGTATATATATATATATATGTATATATATATATATATATATATATATATATATATATATATATATATATATATATATATATGTATATATATATATATATATATATATATATATATATATATATATATATATATATATATATATATATATATATATATATATATATAGGGAATGGTTCAAATGAGAACCATTAAAAGGTTGAAAACCGTGAGAACCACAAATTCATAGTTTAAAAACATCGTATTTTTATTTTTAACACTTGTTTTTTATCAAAATAAATTATCAAACACATAAATATATATAATTACCCTTCCTTTGCTATTAGATATCAAAATTGATGTGTTTTTTAGAAAAAAAAATTTACGTTTTAATATTCACAGTTTAATAACTAGAAATTTTATTATATTGTGAATAGTATAAAACGTATTAAAAAATAAGGAAATTTATTAAGTTTGATGTATTTTCACATAATAAACAAGCGTGGAAAAACATAAAAAAGAAAAAAAAACATGATTTTTAATGTGTGAATATCGATTCTCATGGTTCTTAACATTTTAGTGGTTCTTATTTGAACCCTTTCCTCTCTCTCTCTCTCTCTCTCTCTCTATATATATATATATATATATATATATATATATATATATATATATATATATATATATATATATATATATATATATATAAACCGTACATATGTTTAGGGGAAAACGCTTCTCTGCCTAAACTGTACATATGTTTACGGGTTAATTTTTTTAAATATAAAACACACAATTATAGTGTTTTATATTTAAAACAATTAACCCCTAAATATATGGCAGAGAATCGTTTTCCTGGTATAGAAAAAGTGGTTCCGAGAATCGTTCCGTATATATACCATGGCAACATGATTTTGGAAATAAACTGTAAAAATTTTCGAAACATGTATATGCCATTGAAATGGTCTTTGCTGCTCTATTTTTGTGTTTCATCTTGCTCTTTTTGTATATGGTTTCGATAGCCGCTTGAAAACCAAAGCTGCGCCTTCGAGCAAATGGCTTGAACCATATAGAATTATTATCACCAATTGAAATATTCTCGAATTAGTTGTTATGTGTGACGATCGTCGAGCAGGGCTACTTAAACCTAGTGGTTCTCTTTCATGGAAATTTCGTATGAATTTTTTGGGAACCGCTAGTTATACTTGTCAATTTTATTGGTTTGCAGAATACAGTAAAGTTGTACAAAACCAAATAGAAGTTCCTATTTTTGATAAACATAGAATTAACTTTTAGGTTCATATTTGTTTAGCATAACTTGGTGTAACTGGCATATTAATCAGATTGATTTTCACTTTACCGGTTCATATCACCCTTTCAAGTTATGAGGCTATGAAATAATATGTGACATTTTAGTTGTCATTCTCCATATCCTTGTAAAAGATGTTCTCCGACCATAAATAAAAATCATGGCCCACTCACTTTCTCTTTGTGTGTGTCTCTCTCTCACAATATGTATGTACACTTATATATATATATATATATATATATATATATATATATATATATATATATATATATATATATATATATATATATATATATATATACTACTCCCACGATGACGAATAATTTGTTTCATTGAAACGTTTTCCAACGGAGATTAATTTCATTATGACAATAGTCATCATATGTTATTTAGTTTCTTTCGGTGGAAAATTTCGTTTTGGGGATTTGTTTTCTTTTTTTAAAGTCATTAACCATTTTTAAATAGATAATATTTATTCATCTCTCCTATGTGCTTGTACACCTACATATTTTATTAAGTTTATACTTTATAAATAATATTATCATAAATAACTTAACGTAAAAAATATTATACTGCATGATCATGACAACATAAACCAAGCTCACGTTTCAACAACATATATCTTTTGTATTTATTTGTTAACTTTCTTTAGAAACATAAAGGCATATGGTTAAGATTTTCCGGTTTGGCCTATTTAGTTTTTCTAGCAGTACTTTATATGTAAAACCTCAAATAATAAAAATATTGAATTTACAACCACCATCACAAAATTTTCACAAACGGATATTTACGTATAAATAAGTATAAATTTTGCAGAACATATATGATACTTATTCAGTTTATGTGTACAAACATAAACTTAAATGTAAATAGCAACAATGTTGATACAAAAAAACTATAATTAATGTTAATATGAAACAAAGCCTTTCTTACTGAGTATTAGATTAAATTGTATACGAAAGTAATAAACTTCAAATACTAATTCCACGAATACATGAAACACCAATTTTTTTTCAAGAACATTTTGTTGCATTTATAAAAAAACCATTTTGACTAATCAACCAATAACATCTATTCATCTTAAACAAATGTGAACTGTAAATGTTTTCTATTTCTCTGTTGAACACATTCAGTGATGCCTTGTTCAAAACACCCATGTATTTTGGAGACCGTCCAAACCAATAACTATACGTATTAGTTCTGAATGAAGTTTTATGAAATTTCCAAGTAATGGTGACTTTGGGTTGTAGCATATCTAGGCACGGGGTATCACTCTGCAAAATAATGTCTGCGACATTTTGATTAGTGATATAGATTCTGTATGGTTTAAGTCACTTGCTTGTAGGATGAGTTTAATTTTTCAAAAGATTATCAAAACTGTATGAAAATATGATAGTATATAATATGAGATATATCATAAGTATGAAAATTTTGTAAATAAAGATTTTGCTACAAAAGCTCATGGTTTAGATTGATTTTGATGTTCCATGTTTTATACATATAAATAGCGGGTCGTAGTTACTAATTCCAAAGTGCAACACCACATTGTCTAAATTTTAAAAATAAAATATTAGTAATGCATTACCGGTTAATAAGTTTGGCAAGAAAACTACAAGACACAAGAAATGTCACCACAAAAAAAATATAATCTTGAGCTTATAAACTAGAAACATTAAATAGTCATGTAAAATATTGTATACAAAATATACCATTTAATGTTTATATCATTACAATAATTATCACTCAAACATATATGGTCAAAAACTTAAAACAATATCACTTTAATTCAAACCAATATAACCACCCCTTAAATGATTCTTAGGTGTAACTAAAGATACCTTATACTGATATATATTATTTTATTTAAAATGATGTGAAGATTTTCTAAAACTGTACACGTAGTAATTTTCTTATGGAATATCACAAAAACTTCTAATTAGGATATAACTAGAACTGTGTTACCTTTTTAATCTTTTTATTTTGGATATTATATTGTTTTATATTTAAGAAAAATTAACCCCTAAACATGTGGCTGGGAATCGTTTTCCCGGTCTTAAAATAGTGGTTCGGAGAATCACTCCCTATATATACCATGGCAGAATGATTTTCGAAATAAACAACAAACATTTTCAAAACATGTATATGCCATTGAAATGGTCTTTGCTCCTCTGTTTTGTGTTTCATCATGCTGTTTCGGTATATGGTTTCGATAGCCGCATGAAAACGAAAGCTCCGCCTTCGACCAAATGGCTTGAACCATACAGAATAATCATCACCAATGGAAATATTCCCGAATTAATTGTTGAGTGCGATGATCGTCAAGCAGTGCTACTTAAACCCGGTGGTTCTCTTACATGGAAATTTCGTATGAATTTCTTGGGAACCACTAGTTATAATTGTCGATTTTATTGGTTTGCAGAAAACAGTAAAGTTGTACAGAACCAAATAGAAGTTCCTATTTTCGATAAAGATATAATTCACTTTTTAGATGGAGATTTGTTAAGCATGACTCAGTGTAACTGGCATGTTAATCAGATTGGTTTTTATTTTACCGGTTCATATCACCCTTTTCCAAGTAGTGATTGGAAAATTATGAGCTTGTGGAATAATCTGTGAGATTTTAGTGATCATTCTCTATATCCCTGTAATAGATGTTCTTCGACCATAAATAAAAATCATGGCTCTCTGACTTACTCTCTTTCTCTCTCTCTCTCCCTCATATATATATATATATATATATATATATATATATATATATATATATATATATATATATATATATATATATATATATATATATATATATATATATATATATATATATATATATATATATATATATATATATATATATATATATATATATATATATATATATATATATATATATATATATATATATATATATATATATATATATATATATATAAGATATCTTTAGTTACACCTAAAAATTATTTAAGGGGTGGTTATATTCGTTAGAATTGAAGTGATAATGTTATAAGTTTTTTTACCATATATGTTTTAGTGATATTTGTTGTAATAATATAAATATTAAATGCTATATTTTGTATATAATATTTTGCATGACTATTTAATGTTCTTACTTTATAAGGTCCACATTTTATTTTCCTTGTTGTAGCATTAATTGTATCTTGTAGTTTTCTTAACAAACTCATTAAATTGGTAATGCATTTATTTTATTTTATTTTTTTAAATTCATATGATTTGGTGTTGCACTCTGGAATTAGTAACTGCGATCAGCTATTTATATGTGTAAAACATGGAACATCAAAATCAATGTAAACCATGAGTTTTTGCAGTAAAATCTTTAGTTTCTCTATATCTCATATTATATCTTGTGATATTTTTATATGATTTTGATAGTATTTTGAAAACTTAAACTCATCCTATAAGCAAACGACTTCAACCATACAAAATCTATATTGCTAATAAAAAAATTTCAGACATGATTTTCCAGAGTGATGCCCCGGGACAAGATATGCTACAACCCGAAGACACGATTACATTGAAATTTCGTAAAACTTTATTCGGAACTAATATGTATAGTTATTGGTTTGGATGGTTTCTAAAATGCATGGGTGTTTTGAACAAGGCATCAATCGATGTGTTCAACAGAGAAATAGAGAAAAACTACAGTTCAAATTTGTTTAAGATGAATAGATGTTATTGGTTGATTAGTCAGATGAGTTTTTTTCTAAACACAACGAAATATTCTCGGGAAAAAATTAGCGTTTCATGTATTTGTAGAATTGATATTTAATGATTATTACTTTGGTGTATAATTTATTGTAATACTTAATAAGAAAGCGTTCGTTTCATATTAACATTAATTATGGTTTATTTTGTATCAAAATTGTTATTAATTTTCATTTAAGTTTATGTTCTTACACATAAATTGAATAACTTTCATATACATTCCGCAAATTTTATCTTGTTGATACGTAAATATCGGTTTGTGAAAATTTTGTGGTGCTGGTTGTAGACTCTTTTTTTGTTATTTTTGAGGGTTTACATATAAAGTACTACTATAAAAAATCTAAATAGGCAAAACCCTAAAAGCGTAATCATATGCCTTTATGTTTCCAAAGAGAGTTAACAAATATTAAATATAAAAGATACATGTTCTTGAAATGTGAGTTTGGTTTATGTTGTCATGATCATGTAGTATAACATTTTTACGTTGAGTTATGTATTATAATATTATTTATAAAGTATAAACATAATAAAATATGTAGGTGTTCAAGCATAATGGAAAGATGAATAAATTTAGTCTATTTCAAAATGGTTAATGACTATAAAGAAAAAGAAAACTAATATCTAAAACGAAATTATTCACCGAAAGAAAACTAAATAAAATACGATAACTATTCTCAAAATGAAATTAATTTTCGCTAGAAAACGTTTCATTGAAACGAATTATTTCCTGTTGCACATTGCAAGGGTATATATATATATATATATATATATATATATATATATATATATATATATATAGAGAGAGAGAGAGAGAGAGAGAGAGAGATTGATAGAGAGACAGAGAGAGAAAGAGAGAGAAAGTGATAGAGCCATGATTTTTATATATGATCGAAGAACTTCTAATACAAGGATGTGTAGAATGACAACTAAAGGTCACACATTAATCCATAGCCTCATAATTTCCCAAGTACTATTTAGAAAAGGGTTATTGTAAACGGAAAAATAAAAACCAATCTGATTAACATACCAATAACATGTATTCATGTCAAACAAATCTGTACCGCAAAAGCTAATTATATCTTTATTGAAAATAGGAACTTCTATTTGCTCTTGTACAACTTTACTGTTTTCTTCAAACCAATAAAATCGACAATTATAACTAGTGGTTCCTAAGAAATTCATACTAAATTTCCATGAATAAGAACCACCCGGTTTAAGTAGATCTGCTCGACGATCGTCACACTCAACAATTAATTCAGGAATATTTCCATTGGTAATAGTAATTCTGTATGGTTCAAGCCATTTGGTCGAAGGCGGAGCTTTTGTTTTCAAGCGACTATCGAAACCATATACAGAAAGAGCAAGATGAAACACAAACAGAGGAGCAAAGACCATTTTAATGGCATACACATGTTTCAAAAATGTTTATTGTTTATTTCAACACTCATGTTGCCATGGTATATATAGGGACCGATTCTCCTAACCACTTTTTTTAGACCGGGTAAACGATTATCAGCCATATGTTTCGAGGTTAATTTTCTTAAGTATTAAAGAGTATAATATCCAACATAAGATAACTAAAAAATCACGTTTCTACTTAGTGGTATCAAGGATTTGGAAATGTGTCTTTCCCTAAGGGTGGGGGGAGTAATGGGTTTTGAACCCACTCATCCCACGAGCCACGTCAGATTTTCTCTCTCCTCTCACTTCAATCTTTCTCCATCTTTCCCAATCTTTCAACCATGGAAGCAGTTCCAACCGAACCCACCGAACCCATGATGCCACATCATATTTTTAATATTAAAATTAAATAATAATACCAAAAATAAGAATATATATATATATATATATATATATATATATATATATATATATATATATATATATATATATATCTCGAAGACACATTGGGATGAGTCGGCTTCACCACCCCAAACATGAACCCGCTATGCTCGAACCCGATGAAACCGAGAGGAAGGGGGCAGCGGTACTCCGTGAAGCCTAAGTGGTTGACAGTTCACGTCTTGTTTGTGGATGAAATGAGTAAATTTAGGAGTAGGTTTAGTGTGTGGGTTTGTCGTTAAAAGAAAAGAAGTTTATTTATAACAATATAACTTTATGTCTTTATCTAATATTCACATAAGAATATTACTACGTGTACAATTTTAGAAAATCTTCTCATCATTTTAAATAAAATAATATACATAAGAGTCTAACTATGTGTAATGTTGTTATAAAAATATTTTTGTTTTTTATTATTAACAATATTAGAATTATAATATTCACCTAGAACAATTTTTAACAATTTTTTATTTACGTGTTAAAATTCACAAAAAATATTGTTGTGTAATTATTTTCCAAAAATGTGTTGTTGAGAATCCTTCTTTCGGCCCCACAAAATTAAGGCTTCTCAATTGAATAAAATTATCATACACACACAATATATATATATATATATATATATATATATATATATATATATATATATATATATATATATATATATATATATATATATATATATATATATATATATATATATATATATATATATATATATATAGGGAAGGGTTCAAATGAGAACCACTAAAAGGTTGAGAACTGTGAGAACCACTAATTCACAGTTTAATAATGTTATATTTTTTATTACGTTATAGTATTCACAGTTTAATAACTAAATTTTTTATTATATTGTGAATATTGTAAAACGTATTAAAAAATAAGAAAATTTATTAAGTTTGATTTATTTTCACATAATAAACAAGTGTGAAAAAACAAAAAAACGAAAAAAAAACATGAATTTTAATGTGTAAATATCGGTTCTCACGGTTCTTAACCTTTTAATGGTTCTCATTTGAACCTATTCCTATATATATATATATATATATATATATATTGTGTGTGTGAGTGTGTGTGATAATTTTATTCAATTGAGAAGCCTTAATTTTGTGGGGCCGAAAGAAGGATTCTCAACAACACATTTTTGGAAAATAATTACACAACAATATTTTTTGTGAATTATAACACGTAAATAAAAAAATTTTAAAATTTGTTCTAGGTGAATATTATAATATTAGCTATCTTTAGTTACACATAAGAATCATTTAAGAGGTGGTTGTATTGGTTATAATTGAAATGATAATGTTATAATTTTTTTGTCATATACGTTTGAGTTATATCAATTGTCATTATATACGAATTAAATACTATATTTTGCATGAAAATTTAATGTTCCTAACTTATAAGGACCAAACTTATTTTTTTCTTTTTGTTACATTAACTGTATTTTTAGTTTCTTAACAAACTCATTAAATCGGTAATGCATTAATTTAATTTAATTTTTTTAAATATATATAATTTGGTGTTGCATTCTGGCATGAGTAACTACAATCCTCTATTTGTATGTGTAAAACACGGAACATCAAAATCAATCTAAACCATGAGTTTCGAAGAAAAATGTTTACTTTCTCTATATCTTAAATTATATCTTTTGATATTTTCATACGATTTTGATAGTCCTTTGGAAAATTAAACTCCTACAAGAAAATGGCTTGAACCGTATAAAATCTATATCACTAATCAAAATATCGTGGACATGAGTTTCTAGTGTGATGCATCAGGACGCAGATACTACAACCTGACGACACCATCACTTGGAGATTTCATTAAATTATATTTTGAACTAATAGGTGTAGTTGTTGGTTTGGATGGTTTCCAAAATACACGAGTGTTTTGAGGAAGGCGTCAATCAATGTGTTTCACTAAGAAATGGAGAAGATTTGTAGTTCATATTTGTTTAATATAAATAGATGTTCTTCGTTGAGTAGTCTTAAGGGTTTTTATTTTTCTAAACACAATGAAGCATTCTCGGAAGACAATTGGCATTTCATGTATTCGTGGATTGAGGTTTGACGATTATTACTTTGGTAAGCAATTTATTCTAATACTTAGTAAGAAAATGTGTATTTTCTATTAACTTTAAATATAGATTATTTGGTATCATCATTTTTGTTACTTTTCGTTTAGGTTTTATGTTCTTACATTAATTAAATCACTATCATATATGTTTCGCAAATTTTATACTTGTTGATACGTAAACATCCGTTTGTGAAAATTTTGTGATGGTGGGTGTATATTTCTAATTTCTATATATTTTTGAGAATTTACATATAAAATGCTACTATTAAAAAACACACATAGGCCAAACATGAAAATCGTGACCATATGTAACAACTTGAATTTTTGGACTATGATAAAACCACGTTAAATATGAATTAATGAATGTTCAAGTATTAAGTCATTTATTAAGTGCTTAATATAATCGACTAAACGATAAAAACGTGTGAATTGTGTGATAATACATGAATTAAGACATTTTATTAAGTTCTTTATGATAACTATGTGTTGTACGTGTAAGATAGGTGGAAATGAGATTGGAAAATGAATTATGATTGTTGTTTGAAAAAGAGAGTTGTGATGCACTTTTGATGAATTTTTATCTCAAAATAGAAAAGGAACATGAAAATGTTCTCATTATCAAAATTTTAGTTCTTGATAAATGGAAAACTTAGGAAAAAGAATGGAGACATTTGTAGTTAGGGTGAAAAGTTATGTAGTGGTGAAGTTTGGCTAAAACTACCAAAATAAAGTTATGGTCAAGTTTATGAGTAAGTATCGAGAAATGTGGAGGGATTCAAGAGAACTTCAATAGAGGTAAATTGTAGATTAGATTCTCACCTTTGTTTGCATATATGGTTTGTCGAAAATGGAGTTCATATGGAAAAATTATGGATGTTGGAAGTTGGAAAGAAAATTTAATTAGGCTGAAAAGTATCAAAAGGCATCTTAAGCGGGTCGCGTGAGAATAAGGAAAAAAGTGTGGGGTCTTTTGTAATTTGGAACCAAACCTCAAGTTTAAATCGCACGGGTTACATAGGTTTTAGTTAGAGATCATGTGCGTCGTGTAGATCTCCATGTTAGACGATTAAGGAGCGCATGAAGGAGTGTGAAGAGTCCACTTTGGCACCTTTTTGGACATGTAATTGCCACTACTTGTATTCCTATAGTGTCACTTGGATCCCACCATCTTAGGATGTATAGACCACGAAATTAAGCTCCATTCTAGTCATTTCTACACCATTTCTTCTACATAACTCTCCCTAAAGATGCTATGTGTGTTCTTGGTGTACACACTATGTGTTTTTTTATTAAAGGTGGTGATGAAGTTTGTGGTGATCATGATAAAGGCAAAGGTGCTTTGGAGGCTTAGATAACTCCTTCCTAGTACAAGGTGAGTACATAAGGATATTTTATGGGTACATAGGAAACCAAAGATTTTTCAAATATCGTGTTCATACAAGAATTATGTTTGATTTGTATATTTCCATAAGTTATGATATATTGCAATGAAACGCCAATTACCTTGGTTTTGAAAGAAGTTTCGAATTAAATGTTTATCAACATGATTTTGAAACTTATCAAGTCTTCGATCAAATTTCCTATTTTAAACTCTAGCATCATTTGTTCTATTTTATTTACTCAATTGAAAGTGAATGGTTGTGTTTTCCAAAAGGTCAAGTTATGTATTTTGGATTTGATTTTTTTTTTTTGTTATGGCTTGTTGAACTTTATTATTGATGAATGCATTCATATGTGTGTGAAAGTCCAGAATGAATCTCACCTTAGAATGGGAGGTCCTACAAACTCTAATGAGATGGTACCTCCCATCGGCAAAGTAGAAGTATCATATGTTAACCTTGATAGGAGGGATTACGTTTCATCCTATTTTGGATTGCCAAAGACCCTTAGTTGCTCAAAGACTTTTCGATACTTTGGGTCCCCGTCCTCGGTAGCTTGGAGACTTTCTGATACTTTGATTTGATTTATATTCCTTGTTTTTGGGTTTACAATATTAGTCATACTTTCGAGGTCCAATACTGGATCCCTAGATTCTTTCTGGTATATGTAATAAGAACTCTTTTGGAATAATGTTTTAAATAAACTTTATTTGGGTCTAAAACTCATGTATCTCACGAGACTTTATGTGTTACGTAATTTTTGTTGTTTTAAATTCCTATGTACTCAGGTTGCAAGGATGTTTAAGTGGGAATACTTTTGTGAGGATTTGAAGACTTTTGTTTTTGGGGATTATAGTAATGCTTTGTACTTAAACTATGATCATATGATGTTGTAAGCCCACTAATTGTATTTTGTGACTAATAACTTATGGTTTTCATTAAATCGCATTTTGATCACTTGGTATTGTTTTGAAAACGTGTGATAAAATATGGGGTGTTACACCATATACCTTTATGTTTTGAAAGTAAGTTAATAAATATTAACTACAAAATACATGTTCTTGAAAAGTGAGTTTGGTTTTTATTGCCAATAATGTAGTATAATATTATTTATGTTTAGTTTTGTATTTTACTATTATTTAGATAATATAAAAATAATAAAATATATAGTTGTAGAGGCATACAGGGGAGATGAATAAATATTGTGTATTTTAAAATGGTTAATGACTTTAAAGAAAAAGAAACTAATCTCCAAAATGAAATTATTCACTGAAACGAAACTAAATAAGATTTGAAAACTTTTTTGAAATGAAATTAATCTTCGCCCGCAAAGTTTTTACTGAAATGAATTATTTATCGTCGTCGCATCAGACAGGTACTCACATATTGTGAGTATGTGTGTGTATATATATATATATACATATACGCACACACACACACACACACACACAAACCGGTTCCTATACAATACAACATACACTAATGAGGAGGGGTGGGGAGCAAGGTTCGATGATTAGTTTCCTCTTTGTTAGCATCAAATAGTTGTACGTCGATAGTTTCTTTCTATGGACCTTGTTGTTTTGGTTTAAAACTGAAATTACTTTTCTTTTAAAATTGAAAGTAGACTGCAGTAAGTGACAAATGCGGTCGGGTGGGGGCGGGGGTAGGGTTGGGGTAAGGGAGTTGAAGAGTTACTTTTGTGATACCTGCCTTTGGATAAGAAGGTGGTTCGCACCTTTTTGTTCCAATGTTCGACCACATGTCATCAATGTTTCATCACATGTGTCGATTACTTTATTAGTGTCTAACATTCAAATCGAGGTTTTGTATATACACATAAATACATAATTCGACACGGCATTGCACTACGACTATTAGTGTTTTTTTTGTAGGTTGCTTCGGCATAAACAGATAGTATGTTGCTAATTTGGATTAACAAAAAATACTGTTTAATTTTTAGGTTAAAAATAAATATATATTTATTTTGAGTTATAAACAAAAACATGTTGATATTTTGAGTTAGATATAAAAGTATGTTGTATTCTAACAAACATGTTGTACATCGAATTTAAATCTAACTTCGTTATCAGAAACCAATTTAAATTTGACGTCAGACTTCCTTTCTTCCTATTTATTTTGTCTTTGGAAAAAATCAAATTTGAATAATACAAACTTGCTTTAATATATAATAAAAATAGCCAAATTATATAAATTATTTGTTTTTAAAAAAGTTTAGTTACTAAAAACATATATCAACATTTCTTAAAAACATATGTATAAATAAGATAAAGATATAAAATAAAAAACATGGAATTCAAATATTTTTCGCATATACAATGGTATAATTGGTAGAGTTTTTGAAGTGCGTTTGCATTAATTGGTAGAATTTGCAAAGTATGTTGTAATTGGTATAATATGCAAAGTGGATTGTTGTAGTTGATAGAGTTTTCAAAAAGTATTGTTGTAATTAATAGTTCCACATGTATACAAAGAAGGGAAATAGAGGAGAATAGCAAGATAATTCTAAACATGCATACACACATAACCACTCACAAAATGCCATGCATATAACCACTCACAACCACTCACACATGTCTTTAATTTAGCATCATACTTTCTAAATTAAAGTAAGATTCAATCAATCAAAGTACATTGTTATTTACTAATCTGGAAATAGCATCATACTTTCTACATGTACAACGAAACTCCATCTCAAAAAAAGACCATGGAATGACTTTTTATAGACATTGTACAAAATCGACTTTTTACCATAACTAATGAAGTAGGATGCTATAACTACAAAAGTAAACAGAAGTATGTTGTATTTTGTGTATTAAACATAAAGCTTGTTATGAGGCTCAATCATTTTCCTAACAAAAACTTGGAAACCAAATCATAATCAATTATATCATTAAAATAAAAAAAATACAAATTTATAAAAGTAAATCAGGAAAACTTTTACCTGTTGCTGCAAGCGAACCGCGTCTATCTTTTCTTCCTTCTTATTACTTGTAGCAAGGATTATAGCTGTAAAGAATAAACTAATCCATTAATTTACAAAATGGTTCCTGCGCATTTTGAGTTTTACCGTGTTAACTCCAAAGTACTTTACTATTTTTGGTCCTTATTTCAATGTTCCTTAACCAACAACACCCACCGCGATTGTCGTTGACTCTTATTTATTGTCATTGCAAAACATACAGTCAATGGAAATTGTTTTCTTTGAAATTTGAAAGAAATTCTACTATCTGAAGGCATCAAATACATTTTTGGAATAAACGTACGATTTCCAATATTATTTTCGGATATAATATCTATTCCTATAACACGATTTCCAATATTATTTCCGGATATAATCTCTAATTTGATATGGTTAACTTTAATTTGACTTATTTTGGTAAAAATAGTAAAAGTTTGTTAGTATTTGTAGTGTTTGTGTAATGTTTACGATTTAAAGGTTTGGGTGGACCTTGTTATTCCGAACCGTGAATGTCTTATTATTTATTAGGAGACTTTTTAATTATTTTAAGAAATATCTACATTTATCATTTTAAGAAAAACAATATATACTTTTTATGTATGTGTAGTTAGCCGAATAAGCTCTCTAGTTTGATTAAAGCATTAGATGAATATAAATAAAGAACCTATTTAACTGTTTAACTTTGTGTTTTTGTATATAGAACCGGATCAATCTAAAAACTAATAAATTAATATTATTTTTTTCAAATAAAAATATTTACATAATTTTCAATTAATCTGATTTAAATTTGCGCGCTGCAACGGTCATTGAATGTGGGGGATGATAATAGTTTCTTTTTAGTGAACAGTTCCATTTTGATGATTTGGGTTTAAGGTTTATGGTTTACGATGAAATGGGTGGTATCCTTAAATAGTACCCGTGCAATACGGCAGACAGAAAATAGTTTCTTTTTATGAGTTATCTATTTCCGAGAACATTTCATATTCCTAAACCATACAATGTATTAGAAAATAGTGAAATTTCGGCCAAATACTCATTTCCAAAATCATAATGCTTTTCAATGTGTTGCTTATGGTAATAATTTCCGGCAATTTGAATGATGAGAAGTTTGTTGCTATTCGGTAACAACGGTTTGAGAAAATGTACAACCAACATACATTATAGGAGTAGGAGTGGGATATATTTTCCGTTGACAAAGAAATTAATTGTCATTAGAAGTTAATTATATTTCATAACTTTGTTGCTTATTAGCAACCATTATTAGAATATATGTAACAATTTCTAATTTGATTATTAATTTACAATATAATTAACCCAGTAATTTACAATTAGATGTAACAAATTTATTCGAACTTTTAGTTTTAAAAATTCTAATCTGGTTTATGTTACTTATTTTTCAAAGACTACCAAAAATTTATTGTTACAACAATGTTTAAATAATAAGTTTTTATAATCATTAAAAACTGAAAGTATCTTTATATTACAAATTCTCTCCCTCATACTTTTAATAATTTAGCATGTTCCTAAGTTACCGGCCAAATTACAACCTATTTATACTTGAAAGTAACGAGTTCCTAAAATCACCAACCTATATACAACGTGGCCTTAAAAATTATATGCCCATAGTCTTTGTAAAAGTTAAAAAATAAAATGGTAAAAAAATTCACAAGTCAAAAAATTCATGTCATTTCAATTTATTTGACTTTGCAAGTTATTGTGTTTTTTTGTTGAAAAAAGATAACCACTATTTGTTAGTTCTAATCACACACTAAAGAAAATTAATTAACTGATTATGAATAGAATACTAATGTGCCTAAATTATTTGTTCTTTTATATTTTGTTATACATCAAAATGTGGACGTGCTACTCGAGTTATTTGGGTCTACACGCGGTTAGGGTTCTAAAAATTATCAAGAGATATGCAAATTGAAGCTGCTGAGAATGTATTAAATGACATAAATGAATCAAATATAATGTATTTTAAATAAATAGGTTCCTAATTTCTTGATTCAATTATGAATTATTGGAATTAAATACATTAAATACATTCAATTCAAACAATTTTTTTTAAGAAATTCAAAATTACTAGAAAATGACATGTCGTCAAATGAACGTGGTGGTGACATGTGGCTTTGAGTTACTTATTTATTAGGATAAGATATATATATATATATATATATATATATATATATATATATATATATATATATATATATATATATATATATATATATATATATATATATATATATATATATATATATATATATATATATGTGTGTGTGTGTGTGTGTGTGTGTGTATGTGTGTGTATGTATGTATGTATAGTACCCGCACAATGCGTCGGTGACAGATAGTTTCATTCGGCGAGTGGTTTCCAGTGGCGAAATATTTTGTTTCAGTAAATAGTTTTTGGATGACAATTAATTTTTCTCAATAAACAACGTACATAAACGTGGAGCGGTGAATAGTATCCTTTCAACGATTTATTGCTTTTATAAATTTACTAGAGTAAATTATAGTTTTGGTCCCTCAAGTTTACCAAATATTGCACTTTAGGACAAACTATTGGAAATACACGTCGGTGGTCCTTCAGATTTGTGAACCGCTACAAATGGGTCAGGTAAAAAGACTAACTTGCCCTTTTTAATTTCTCTTTCCTTTTTCTTTGAATTTATTATTTACTTTATTAATAAAAAATACCCCCACCCCACCCCACCCCGTACGTCTCTCTCTCTCTCTCCTCAATTTCTGCCCTATAATCTCTCGCAATACAACTAGCAAATGAAGACGATGAACATGATGCAATTGTTAACATAGAAGGAAACACAGATGACATGTGGTTGTATGAAGATATTCATACAAGATCATCTGTAACTATGGAACAACAGTTGCAGGTTCTAATGGATTCTACAGAACCTCAAGTTGCCTATGTCCCTCCTTTGTCATTACAACAACTTCAATATTCTTCCCACCACTCTCACCCACCTGTAACGTGTTTGTAACTTATAAAGTAGATATGTAAAAGCTAGATTAGAAAAATTAACACTTCAATACTTACTTTAAGCTTAGCAAGAATGGCAAGTTTGATCGTTTCTTGCCCAGAAGTTTCTTTGTAATTCTTTTACAAAAATTCTCTCATGGAATTGGAGTTTCTATTGGTGGCTTAGCTTTCCAAGCAGAAAATGTTCTTGAAGGATCTGTTTGGTATAGTTATTGGATCTTCAACGGTGAGCCTATGGCTTTGGCACTCGATTCGTGCCCTGTTTATGAGAACACGAGCATATTCTTTAAGTCCAGAACAGGCTAATACGATGTGATCATCTAGGCTTACGATTTTCCTAACCGATCTGCAAGCACATGTGACAAAGGAATTGATAAAAGATTTAACTCAATTCATGCCTGTTTGGAATTGAAGACCGCGTCCTCTAATTTCGCATCAATATTAAACAAATATGATGTGAAAAAAGGGAAGAAAGTGGGCAAATTGCAGCTAAAACCTGAATACATAATTCATTTGTTATGTGGAAAAACTTGAATTGATTTTATAGGATTTGGATTTTGTTAAAGGTTTTGGATTTTATTATACTAACTAATCTTAATTATATCATCCTGTGGTTATGATTCATCAAACAAAAAAGCAATCTGTTAAACCAATTTCACTTCGAAAGTACAAACGAGTAAATGGAAACCTACACCCATTACCTGATAAGAAAAATCTTTGGAGAGAGAGAGAGAGGTGGGTGGGGTGGGGGTGGGGTGGGGTGGGGTTTGGGGTATTATTATTATTTTTTATTAATAAAGTAAATAAATAAATTCAAAGAAAAAGGAAAAACGAAAAAGAAAGTAAAAAGGACATGTTAGTCTTTTTACATGACCAAGTGACCGATTTGTAACGTTTCACAAACCTTAGGGACCACCAACGTGAATTTTCAATAGTTGTCCTATAATACAACATTTGGTAATCTTGCGGGACCAAAACTATAATTTACTCAATGTACTATTTTTTTGGCATATAAATATATTGTTTTGGGTTGAAATGTGAAACTAAATTATTTATATTGTTTTGGGTTGTAAGTTGAAACTAAATATATGTTGAGTAATTATGGAGTTATTTTGGGTTAAAACTAAGAGTAATTTTTATTTCAACAAATAATACCTATGCAACGCAGCGGCTAGCGATTAGTGTATTAGCGGTGAATAGTATACGCGTTACGGCTAACGCGGTATGCATGAAATGGTGAACAATTTGTTTCGGTAAATATTCTTCTTTTGCATTAAGTTCGGTTGCCTGTGCTAAAATAATGGATCATGTAAATAAAAACCAACATTTGGAATGATGTTGTTGAAGGGTTTTTATGCAATCAATGAACACAAAATATTCCTAAGGTTCACATGCAACCCTAATAAGATCTATGTTTTCTTCTATGAAGATTAGAACTAAAAACCTAAAGGATACAATTCAATTCTAAAGAAAAATTAGGAAAACCAACCTTTGATCTTATGATCCTTCAAGCAAGCAGCAAAAGAATCCTGCCTCAAATGCAAGTCACACCCAAGTGATGGAAGAATCAGTCCAGCAGAGTAATTCCAGAGAGAGGGAGGCGTAGGATTTAGGGCACCCAGGGGGTTCCTTATATAGCCTCCTAGGGTTACACCCTATGCAGTTAATCGCGCCGGTATAGCGCCGGTATCGCGGTTCGCCAAAACCCTAATAGGGTTTTGGATACTTGGACCAGACTCCCCAAACCCTAATAGGGTTTCGCCAAAACCCTAATAGGGTTTCGCCAAAACCCTGGAGGCTCCTCCAGGGTGGCGCCAACTTTGCCCCAGGTTTTTACCTGGCCAATTATTCAACTATTGAATAAATGCCAAACCAGTCCCTACACCTTTTAATTAATTAATTTAATCACTGAATTAAATCTAATTAATTCTAGATTAAATCTTAATTAATTATTATAGTTTCTAATTAATATATTAACACTTAAATATATTAATAAACCATATATATATTTCCTATTGATTTATTATACAATAAATCAACTATTCTCTCTACTGAACTATATATTTATCCTCCATCTATGAAGGCAACCCAAATGGACTTTGCTTTTATTCATAAGATAAATACAATTATAAGTCATGGCTTAGACACCTAATCCAACACTCCCACTTGGATAAGTCTATGACTTTAATTGTCTGAACTCTGACCCAGTCAGTTTTGTCCAAAGATAAGTGATCTGATGATCCTCCGTCCAACAGGATATTTTCAGACTCAAGACATGGACTAACATCAATCTTGGTCTGACACTCTGTTTCTCGATTTCTGATTTGCATATGACTTTAGAGACTACTAATTGAACACATCAATTTAGTCCTGGTTGGCCAACACTTTCAGTCAACTTCAAAATCATCGAGAGGCCTACAGATATGTGTTTCCCATCGGGTTAGGGGATGGATAAGTTTCGACTTATATGTCCATATCTTTTGCGGGTCCAAATACATATAACAATGCGTTTTATCGTCTTAACATTGCTCGTGATATAATCCATGAAGCAATCTGTTAAGCGCGGGTTTATCCAATACTCAAATCTCTATTTTCTAAGTACTCATGAACGTTGCAGCAGTCTTACTGCAATGTCTAACTCTTTAGACAGTCTGCAACCAATTCATGACAGTCTTAGTTCATACTTACTTCCAAACAGTATGATCGACTGTGGAGTTTTAAATAATCTAATTATTAAGGAAGTTAAACATGCAAATATAGAAACACAGAAATGAACAATTGACAAAGGCAGTAACAATACTCATTTATAAATCTCAATTATAAAATCACCGAGTCAATTACATTTATAATGTTACAAGTTTCCAATCTATCTAATTGCTAAAACTAATATCATCCTTCAATCCAATGCTCCGAGCATGCTGATTGTGCTTGATCCTATTCAGAGCCTTAGTCAAAGGATCTGCAGGATTGTCTTCTGATGATACTCGCTTAACCAGTAAGTGCCCTTCTTCTACTTGATGTCGAATGTAGTGGTACTTTCTTTCGATATGTCTAGACTTTCCATGGTCTCGCGGTTCCTTTGTCAAGGCGACCGCTCCTTCATTATGGCAGAAAAGTTCCACTGGCTCCTGAATGCTCGGGACAACTCCAAGGTCCCCAATGAAGTTCTTCAGCCAAGCCGCTTCCTTAGACGCTTCACTTGCTGCGATGTACTCTGATTCGCACATTGAATCAGCCACCGTTTCCTTCTTGGAACTTTTCCAAGTGACCGCTCCACCGTTCAAAAGAAATACCCAGCCCGACTGGGACCGTCCACTGTCCCTATCTGTCTGGAAGCTGGCATCTGTATATCCACTCACTTTTAACTCATCACTTCCACCAAGGACTAATACCATATTCTTTGTCCTTCGCAGATACTTGAGTATGTTCTTGACTGCAATCCACTGTGCTTTTCTAGGATTACCCTGGAACCGACTAACCATGCTCAGTGCATTGGATACATCGGGACGAGTACATGTCATAGCGTACATGATCGACCCTACTGCCGAAGCATAAGGCACCCGACTCATTTCAGCTATTTCCTCATCGGTACTCGGACTTTGAGTCTTACTCAATTTAGTATTACTTTGCATTGGTAACTCTCCCTTTTTGGAATTTTCCATGCTAAATCTCTTTAACACCTTTTCCAAATATGTACACTGGCTTAAACCTATCAATTTTATCTTTCTATCTCTATGTATTCTTATCCCGAGAATATAAGCCGCTTCCCCTAGGTCTTTCATGGCGATACACTTCCCGAGCCAACCCTTAACATTTTGCAAGGTCGGAATGTCGTTTCCCATGAGCAGTATGTCATCAACATACAGCACCAGGAAAGTGACTATACTCCCACTAGCCTTGACATATACACAGGACTCATCTTCACTCCTAGAGAAACCAAACTCTTTGACTTTCTCATGGAAGCAAAGATTCCAGTTGCGAGATGCTTGCTTCAACCCGTAGATTGATCTTTCAAGCTTACATACTTTATCAGGGTGCTTTGTGTCTACAAAACCTTCTGGCTGACTCATGTAAACATCTTCAGTCAGTTTCCCGTTAAGGAAAGCGGTTTTGACATCCATCTGCCAGATTTCATAATCATGAAACGCAGCTATGGCAAGCATTATCCTGATTGACTTAATCTTCGCTACTGGTGAGAAGTTTTCATCATAGTCAACCCCTGGGGTTTGAGTGAATCCCTTCGCAACCAGCTGAGCTTTATAAGTATGCACTTTTCCATCCACATCGGTGACACGCCTAGGTCGTCGTGCGGTCAAAAATAAAGAAAAACCTAACACACACTAGTACAGTGGTAGTTAGGGTCGATCCACAGGAGCTTCGTGGTTAGACTAAATGACAGATTACCAACTAGTAGTGTCAGGCTACAGTCGGAGGAATCAGTTTCTATCTTCTCAATTACTAACACCCTAAAGCAATGATCAAACAAACTCAAGCCAAGCTAAGCTAAGCTCAAATGAACCTAGTCACTTTCTGAAATCAGAAGTGCATCACTGAATCAGAAGCAATCAAAGGCATCCAAACTAAGCAAAACCAAGCAAAGCATAAACTAGCCACTAACTAAAGTTCTACTGAACAGTTACCAACCAATGTTTAATGCCTAAAAATTAACCTAATTAGCTACTGATTTCAGCAAGGGAAAACAGTCCCAACAAGGTCAAAACAAGATCCAAACACAAATCAAACATCCAAAACCAAACACAAGCATAAAAACACCGAAAAACTAAGATTACTTGTAACCAAATGCTTCTCATTAATCAAATCCAACTTCCAAACATCCAAACAGTAACAAAATGTCATAAAACAGAAACCTAAAGTGCTCAAGGCCAGTGGTTGTCACTCCCAAGGACCTTAGCTACAATTACTACTTGATACTAAAAGGAAATTAAATTCTAAAACACAAAATACCAATTGAGATGTTGCTGAAACGAATTCTTGGAGTCAAAGAGCTTCAAGGTCGATTTTACACCCGGTCTTTGCTAGGGTTTTCGGCTGAAATTGCATCTATTTATACTTGCAAATTTCCCGCAGCCGCGCCGCGCAGATGAAGAATCCGCGGCGCGCGTACTAATCTTTTCCCGTTTCTTCGGCATTTGAATGTGTTACACCGCCTTAAGCCCGCGTCGCGCGTATCATAGATCCGCGGCGCGCGTACGTTTTTCCTTGATTTTTCATTCTTTTCCAAACTTCTTCCTTTTGCACGCTTTTAGTCCCTGTTTCCATTCTTTTTCTCCAAACAAGTCCTGGCACGAAAAGTGAGAATATCCAGACATATCTGATATAATTTTATCAAGAACAGGGCTCAACAACGCCTAAAATATTTGATATCACTAGGCGTTGTCAAACACCCCACACTTGTGCCTTGCTTGTCCCCAAGCAAGAGAGTTTTTTAACAAATTATAATAAGGAATCAAATAATTTTTTACTGTGTTCACTTTCAAAGTTTATTGCTCTTTGAGTTAGAGTGGAATAGTTCGCGAAAACATAATTGAATTACTCTTTGGAATTCGTGGCTTTCTAGAGAACCCTTGATTACAAACTTTCTGTCCACAATGAAGTGTACTTAGTCATTCAGATTCTAAAGGCCATTAAGGAATTGTCCATGACTTTCGATGTTGTCCATGTAGCGAGCTTTAAGAAATACCATCCCAGACCAAACGATCTTAGGTGGTAAGGTGCATAAGTCCCACCCATTTTAGGCTTACTGGCTCGAACAACAAAGGCCACAGATTGACTTTTCCTTCCTAAATTCCAATCCTAAAACAACTCAATCTTCTAAACTCGTAAAACTCAACTTATTTGACTAACTAATAGCATGATCACAAATAAACAGTATTTATTGAAAAATACTAGTGCTATCACAATCACAAACCATTCAATTCAAAATTGCAATTTATTAAAAATTTTGAAAAATATTGCTAAAAATTGAAAAATTGATCATTTCTGCAAAAATTTCAAAAAATTTTCTCTTTCGACCGTCCACACCCCACACTTAAAACCGTACAACGTCCCCGTTGTACAAAAATTATTTCAAAACAAGGGAGAAAGAGTTACCCCTTTTTGGACGATAGACTGCTTGGTGCTCAATATCACAGGTATAATTGCGAACAAACGGATCCTTGATTTCGTATTCCAGAGTTGTAGCACTACAGTGAACACGCCGGTGGTCGAGACAAGTGGAGGGGGAACGGTGACCCCACACTTGTCTGAGACAGCTCCTTCTCATTTGGTATATCATGCATAACTCAACAAACGAATTAAAAGCACACTTAACAAATAGAATATGAACAAAATATACAGATAGAGATGTCATAAGTTTTGTACATATATCCCAAAAATAATAAAAGAAAGAAAGAAAAAGTACATCAATCACTACCAGGTGGCCTGGAGGGTCCAGCCTCATGATCGTGGGCCCTGGCTGGGAATGGTCGAGGGGGCCGGCCCTGCTGAGTGGCCAAATCCAGGAGTACCTCCCCGATCCACTCAAGCTGGTCCTCCATCCTGGCAACCCTGGCTGCCAGTCGGTGGATGGCCGCTGGGTCCTCCTGCTGTGGCTGCGGCGGTGGTGCTGGCTCGGCGGGTGGCTCCCGCCTCTGTCGTCTCTGGCCCGGCTGAGCGTACGCGGGCTGGGGTGCCTAAAGTGGCTCTGTCGGTGCCCGGATGAACTGCCCCGGGCGCTGCTGCTCGATTAGCCTCATCCTCTCCAAAGTGCGCGCTGTAGTGCGGGATGGAGGCAGAGCGGTCAAGGAGGCAGCCACGGGGGCAGTGAGGATCCCATAGGAACGGGCCAAGCGGGTAATGAAATACCCCCGGGCCAATGGACTGCTGGTGGAAGCTCCTGTCGAATGAGTGGAGAGGGCAACTGCAAGGGTGAAAGAGAGGTGGAGGAATCTGGAGGGGTCCAGGAGAACCCAAAAATAGGTCATGTCGTCACCCGACACCTTCTCGCCCCCCTCCCGATGCATGATGGAGGTGGAGACGATTTGGTGCATGAGGCGGTGGAGTGGGTCTTGAAGGTGGCTCTCCCGGGAGGTCCCTGCCTCATAAATGACGTTGGACAGCGGTGCCCAAACCTCCATGTTGCCAGGCCTCTCCGGCTGGCCCTGAATACAGGCCCCAAAAAACTGAGTGAAGTGGCGGTGCTGAAGATTCGCCGAAGTGTATAGGCCTACGCGCCTCCCGAACTCCCGGAGGTTGCACTCCCTCTGTGCACCTCCCAGTCAGAACCGTATAATCCTGGATCGTGGGTCTGACGCCCGAGGAGCGAAATGGATCGTGGAGAGAAACTCCAACAGTAGCTCAGTGTAGACCACGTCCTCGTCCGTGGCCATGATCCTATCCCAGCCACAGCAAGTAAATGAAGCATCCTCGTGAGTCCAGGTGCGATGTAAGAATGGCTCGATCGCACCCCAGAGCCCAGCATCCCGCAGTATATCCCTGTCAATGACCGTCGCGTCGAGAACCCGGCGACTAGCCAACGCGTCCCTCCGCAAAATGTACTTTGGAGAGCTAGCCAGTCCCTCGGAAAACTGGAGGAAAACATGCTCTAATCTGAACATCATCTGCAAAACAAACACATGGCCACAAAAATAAAAAATGTTGCAGAATTAGTCCTTTCTTCCCCACCGCACCGCGGCGCGGCCCAAGAGCAGGGCGCGGCGCGGCGTGCGTCTGTTTCCAAACCCCGATACAAACTCATGATTTAACCTGCTAAAACTCGATCTAATCATACCACAAGGTAGCCTAAGTGCCGACTAACTCATCTAGGGTCTCCATTTGGCAAAACAAACACCCTATGAGTTAGCATAAGCGATTCTAAGCTTTGAACTATTTTGGGCAAATCACTAAAATTAACTACCTAATCGCTAGTTTTAACGAGTAATAAGTAGTTAGAATAGCGTACCTTGGCAGTGGAAACAAAATGAGCAAGAAAAATTGCAAGAGAAATTCGTTGATCAGAGCTCCGAGTCGTGTGAGGGTTGTGTGAGCCGCGGCTTACCTTATATAAGAGAAAACCGACTAATCGTTCCCCGCGTCGCGCATTTGCGATTTGCGCGTCGTGCGTGTCACCAAATCAACCCCTGCGCATCGGGTTGGTTTACAACCCCGCGTCGCGTAATTCAAAAACCCGCGGCACGGTCTTCAAAAATTTCAAAACTTCTCACACGACCCCACACTTATTTTAGACCACTAATACCTGCAAAAAGATCGATGTATTTTCATATTTAATTCAAAGAAATATAGATCCTAACTTATGACACGATGGGTTGCCTCCCAACAAGCGCTAAGTTTAACGTCTTCAGCCAGACGTGGGGTCCTTCTGCAGCTACGGTGGATCGTATACTTTCTTTCCTTGTTGCTTTTCTGCTTCCACCGTCCCTTCGCTGACCCACTGCCCTTCAAACTTTCCTGGGTCGAATGGCTTGTTGATTCTCCTGTTGCTGCCCAGTTGCTGCTTTCTGATTAACTCCCGTGAATGCTTGGAGGTAGCTTTGAACCTCCAAGCTCGGTCCTTCCTTCTATATCTCTTCAAAATCACTGGCTTGACGTGTAGCGCGCCCAGTGCCGCTTCCAGTAGTTGTTTCACACCTCGGTTGCTAGTGTCTCGCATGTTATCTTCAGGTTGCAATTTTGGCTTGCAGTACCAATAAAAATTTTCCAATCGAATGGGATCGGAAGGCAACATATCAGGATGCCTCCATATGTCCTCATCGATGGTATTGATCACATCTAATTTTCCATTCATGAATGGATCATGAGTGGTGATAAAATCATGTTTATTGTTTTCAAATATCAATTCGTCAGCATCAACTTCTTGATCATCGTCCAACAGGTGGATCGGGACCAAGAGTGAGTGACTGGTTTGATCTGATGGTGGTACAAAGTCACCCATCACCAGATCCTTGCTTTCAAATTTCTCAAAATTTTCAAAAATCATAGGTTCGGGGGTAATATTGTCATCTACACCCCCTTCCCCAATAGTATCAACAATTTCGGGAATCATTGGGCTGGGGTCTGTACTGTCACTTACAGCCTCCTCCACAACATCTTCCTCAACCAAATTGTCTGGTGATGGTACAGATTCACACATCACCAGATCAACATTATTGACATTTTCAAAAACATCAAAAACATCAAAAGCTGTTGAGTCAAAGGTAGCATTGTCACCTACAACCTCTTCCTCAACAACATTTTCGACCCTCTCAGTGGTCTCTTGACTTTCCCGTGGTGTATGCCCTTCCATCACATATTCAGGTGATGCAAGTTCACACACATTATTATTGGTATGAAAATCAGTCGCCTCCGGTTCTGGCGAAGGTGGCGAACATTTCCAACTTTCCTCTAACATATCTAAAGAAGCTTGCAATCTTAAAAGAGCATCAGCCTGGTCCTTCTGTTCTTGGTGAGTGTTATACCAGAGTACCCAAAGTTGGGCCCAAGTTGTAGAATTTTCAGGTTGAGATGACTCCTCGGTCCACCATCCATTGTCATCGGGTGATCCATTGTAGCAATCATCCTCGTAATAGGTGTCGGCCGGATTTTCATAATCTTCATAATACTGATCCGGGTACATGTAATCACCAATTATAAGGATGTACACATACCAAAAATCAGCAAACTAAAATCAAACATCAAAAAATCAGAAACTAATTCCTACAAATCACCTAATCTAAGCGCACAGCTCCCCGGCAGCGGCGCCAAAATTTGACACGCCTAGGTCGTCGTGCAGTCAAAAATAAAGAAAAACCTAACACACACTAGTGCAGTGGTAGTCAGGGTCGATCCGCAGGAGATTCGTGGTTAGACTAAATGGCAGATTACCAACTAGTAGTGTCACGCTACAGTCGGAGGAATCAATTTCTATCTTCTCAATTACTAACACCCTAAAGCAATGATCAAACAAACTCAAGCCAAGCTAAGCTAAGCTCAAATGAACCTAGTCACTTTCTGAAATCAGAAGTGCATCTCTGAATCAGAAGCAATCAAAGGCATCCAAACTAAGCAAAACCAAGCAAAGCATAAACTAGCCACTAACTAAAGTTCTACTGAACAGTTACCAACCAATGTTTAATGCCTAAAAATTAACCTAATTAGCTACTGATTTCAGCAAGGAAAAACAGTCCCAACAAGGTCAAAACAAGATCCAAACGCAAATCAAACATCCAAAACCAAACACAAGCATAAAAACACCGAAAAACTAAGATTACTTGTAACCAAATGCTTCTCATTAATCAAATCCAACTTCCAAACATCCAAACAGTAACAAAATGTCATAAAACAGAAACCTAAAGTGCTCAAGGCCAGTGGTTGTCACTCCCAAGGACCTTAGCTACAATTACTACTTGATACTAAAAGAAAATTAAATTCTAAAACACAAAATACCAATTGAGATGTTGCTGAAACGAATTCTTGGAGTCAAAGAGCTTCAAGGTCGATTTTACACCCGGTCTTTGCTAGGGTTTTCGGCTGAAATTGCATCTATTTATACTTGCAAATTTCCCGCAGCCGCGCCGCGCAGATGAAGAATCCGCGGCACGCGTACTAATCTTTTCCCGTTTCTTCGGCATTTGAATGTGTTACACCGCCTTAAGCCCGCGTCGCGCGTATCATAGATCCGCGGCGCCCGTATGTTTTTCCTTGATTTTTTATTCTTTTCTAAACTTCTTCCTTTTGCACGCTTTTAGTCCCTGTTTCCATTCTTTTTCTCCAAACAAGTCCTGGCACGAAAAGTGAGAATATCCAGACATATCTGATATAATTTCATCAAGAACAGGGCTCAACAACGCCTAAAATATTTGATATCACTAGGCGTTGTCAGTCGGTCTTCTTTTTGAAGATCCACTTGCATCCGACTGTCTTTCGACCCGGTACATTGTCAACCAAGTTCCAAACTTGATTGTCATACATGGACTTTATTTCGCTGTCCATTGTCTCTTTCCATTTTGTAGACTCGGGGCCTGCCACTGCTTCACGGTAGGTAGCTGGCTCATCCAAATTAGTCAATGTACGATCACTGACTAACGTGTCTCCGTCCGAAGTAATATGGAAACCATAGAACTCGGCCGGCATGCTAACTCTACCTGAACGCCTAACGGGCAACGAAATGTCGGTGGGTCCAACAAGAACGTCTTCCTCATGTTGGTTGCTAGTTTCTTCCAAGGTTGTTTCATCGGGCATCTCCTGAATTTCTTTGAGATCGATCGTACTCCCACTGTCCTCTTTGGATATGAGTTCTCTCTCTCGAAAGAACCCCCGTCTTGCTACAAAGACCACGTCCTCGCTCGGTCTGTAGAACAAGTATCCAAAAGACTGTTTCGGGTATCCGATGAAGTAACACCTCTCACATCTTTCTGCAAGCTTGTCTGAAGTATCTCGTCTCACGAATGCTTCACTGCCCCAGACTTTGATGTGTGCCAACAAGGGAACTTTCCCTGTCCACATCTCGTGCGATGTTTTCCCTACCTTCTTGGTTGGGACAAGATTTAGGATATGGGCTGCAGTCTCTAAGGCATACCCCCAGAAATGGATTGGAAGTGAGGCTCGACTCATCATGGAACGAACCATGTCCAACAAGGTTCGGTTTCGCCTCTCAGCAACACCATTCAGCTGAGGTGTTCTTGGAGGCGACAACTGTGAAACAATTCCACATTCCTTGAGGTAATCGAGAAACTCGATACTAAGATACTCACCGCCTCTGTCGGATCTAAGCATCTTTATCTTTCTGCCCAATTGATTTTTCGCTTCATTCTTAAACTCTTTGAACTTTTCAAAGGTATCCGACTTATTCTTGATTAAGTAGATATACCCATATCTACTAAAATCGTCGGTAAAGGTCACATAGAACCGTGTGCCATCTTTCGTGGTTGTTCTGAAGGGACCACACACATCTGTGTGTATGATATCCAACAGACCTTCACCTCTTTCAAAGGAACCTTTGAATGGTGATTTTGTCATCTTGCCAAGTAAGAAAGATTCGCATACGTCATCCGACCCGAGGTCGAATGATTCCAACACTCCATCCTTTTGGAGTTGGGCGATGCGTTTCTTGTTTATATGGCCAAGGCGACAATGCCACAGACATGCCTTTTCTATACCGCTTGAAGCATCAATAGCTAATACATTTTTACCATAATTATCAACACACATAATAGATTCATACACTCCATCACAAGGCATAGCATTAAATATAAAAACATTATTTTTGAAAACTGAAATTGAACCATTCAATTTATTAAACTCGTAATAAAAGCCTTGTTTAAACAATGCATGAAATGAAATTATGTTCTTTGCCATATCAGGCGCATAGCAACAATTATGTAAATCTAATCTAACTCCACTACTCATCATCAGTCCATAAACTCCGATCTTGGTAACAGGTGACGTTCGCCTATTCCCCATGACCAGGTTCAGTCTGCCATGCTCTAGCTCCCTACTTTCCTCTAGGCCCTGCAAATCAGAACAGATATGAAAACCACATCCTGTATCAAGGACCCATGAACGGGAAAAAGATGAGTTATTAGATATAGAATACGTACCTGCCTGTGACGGTTTCACTTTACCATCCTTGACGTCCTGCAGATACGTTGGGCAGCTCCTCTTCCAATGACCCTTCTGCTTGCAGTAAAAGCAGTCGGCCTCTTTGGGGTTCCGAACATGTGGAATTCCGGAAGACTTACCTTTCGGGGCACCGCTAGATGACCCGACATGAGTCTTTTCCCTCCAGTTCTGCTTAGGAGGGCCTTTCCGTTTCTTTCCCTTTCCGGAGCCAATAGCCAGGACAGGCGGGTTGACAGGGAGCACAGCCTTTCCCTTCATCCCGTCCTCAGCCGTACGAAGCATGCGGTGTAACTCAGCTAGATTTGCCTGGTTGTTGTTCAAATGATACGCCAGTGTGAACTGATCATAAGAACTGGGCAAAGAGTTTAGCACTATGTCAACTGCTAAATCCTCATGGACAGGCATCTCCAGTTTTCTAAGCCTTTCCACATAACCATGCATCCTTTGCACATGTGCACAGATGGACTCGCACTCCTTGGGCTTGCTGTTAGTGAAAGATTTTACAACCTCACGCCTTTCGATACGCTCTTGCTTGCGGAACCTTTCCGCGAGCTCTTTATGCATCTCGTAAGGCCAATAGTCCTCATAGATACGCTGCAATTCAGGGTTCATAGTAGCGATCATGATGCAAGCCGCTTTGGTTGCATCATCAGAATGTTTAGTGTACGCAGCGATTTCCTCGGGAGCGGCGGTTTCAGTGTCCACATCAACAAGCTCGGTTTCCAGAACATACTCTTTATGTTCAAACCTTAAAGCCATTTTGATGTTGCGGATTCAGTCATTATAGTTGGTGCCGTCCAACGTCACCTTTGAGCATAATGACAGAATCGAGGTGACATTACTGGGGTTTGAGTGGGGAACGGATTGGTCAGAAGACATCTGAACAAGAAGAAGGTAGTTTTAATTAGATATGATAATAATAATAATAATCCTCATATTCTCCCAAGAATAAATATAAGGCTAGGATCCTACAATAACAATCTACAATACTGAAAAGGGATGCCGTAATCAATATTGTAAATTTTATAAGGTAGGCGAATGACGATTCAGCCAATTCCACCGCGGAAACATAATCATATTATAATGGAATTCCTAGTTTCTTTGAGATTTACTGAACTGTTCGATAACATGTTTTAATCTCGGGAATGCCCCGCTGTTTGTGACTGGGATACCGAGGATCACAAACCGGGTGTGAATAACCATGCAAATTGCTTGGTACTCTTGAAGTCAATTATCATCCAAATTTACGTGTCGGTTATCCACACACGCTCCGTTAACAATGACAAAATCAAGAAACCCATTGCGACTCTTTGTGGACCCCAGTTGGCGTGCTGGTAAACCACACACGCTCCACCAACGTTCCACAAAGTGCAATGTGCAATTTCATGGATTAGCACCAATTCACATTTTTAACCTAAAGTAACTAGATTTGGGTTTGTTTTAAGGTTCTAGTACTTTCAATTATAGCATTATACTTTTAAGAGGCTTTAGTGGTTCTATCATACCCGTTCAGCTAACGACACTCGACTGACCAGGAGAGCGGTGGGTAAGAGTAGATACCCATTAGACTAACATTTTATAGTCAGTCGCCTTATACCCTCTTTAGAAGACAGTTTTGTGAATGAGGCTTACTAGCGGTAGACTAACCAATTTTCTTATATTAAATTAACTTTAATCATAAATACATATAAGATATATTTTAATCTTATTAAAATATTTAAGAATTAATTTTATCTTAATTTTCGCAAATTTTAACTACTTTTTGAAAATTTTAATTAATTCTTTATACCGATTTAATTCGTCTTTTAATTAATCAATTAATTAAATTAATTAAATCTAGGATAGATATTATCAAATTAATCAAATTAATTATCTATCATGGTCCCTATGGTGATCGAAATTAGCAAGGCACACAAAAGGGTTCAAGTTATTTCAATTATTCCAATTACCAAAAATAACAACATACTTTTATGGCAAGCAAATCAAGCAACCAAAAGGGGGGACCAAAGGGGATGGCGGCTAGGGTTAGGAAACCCTAGCCTTGAAATCGACAAGGCCATCTCCAAGGGTTTAATTTTCGCCAAAAACCCTTAGGCACAAAACAATTCATGCAGTTCAAATCAATTCACAAGAAAACAGCCTAAGCTCTGATACCACTGAAGGGTTTCTATGCAATCAATGAACACAAAATATTCCTAAGGTTCACATGCAACCCTAATAAGATCTATGTTTTCTTCTATGAAGATTAGAACTAAAAACCTAAAGGATACAATTCAATTCTAAAGAAGAATTAGGAAAACCAACCTTTGATCTTATGATCCTTCAAGCAAGCAGCAAAAGAATCCTGCCTCAAATGCAAGTCACACCCAAGTGATGGAAGAATCAGTCCAGCAGAGTAATTCCAGAGAAAGGGAGGCGTAGGATTTAGGGTACCCATGGGTTTCCTTATATAGCCTCCTAGGGTTACACCTGAAACCCTAGAAAGCCTCCAAGTGGACAAGGCTTTTGGACACTTGGACCAGACTCCCCAAAACCCTAATAGGGTTTCGCCAAAACCCTAGAGGCTCCTCCAGGGTGGCGCCAACTTTGCCCCAGGTTTTTACCTGGCAGTTATTCAACTATTGAATAAATGCCAAACCAGTCCCTGCACCTTCTAATTAATTAATTTAATCACTGAATTAAATCCAATTAATTCTAGATTAAATCTTAATTAATTATTATAGTTTCTAATTAATATATTAACACTTAAATATATTAATAAACCATATATATATATTTCCTATTGATTTATTATACAATAAATCAACTATTTTCTCTACTGAACTATATATCTATCCTCCATCTATGAGGGCAACCCAAATGGACTTTGCTTTTATTCATAAGATAAATACAATTATAAGTCATGGCTTAGACACCTAATCCAACAGTTGTCAACCGTCATATCTAAGAGAATGATTATGCAGATGTAGGTTAATAGTGCTCATAAAAAAAATTCAAACGGTCGGTGATGAGTAATTACTATTCATCAAGTATATTTTTTGCATGCTTGTTTTGATTTTATAGAGTTGACATTTACGCTTGAAAACTAGTTGATTCATTCATATAAATAAAAATGAATATCTTATATTAGATTAAACAGAAAACGAATTTTTAATAAAATAACAAATATACAAATATATCTTTTAAATATGGAAGATCACGTAGCATTAATTATAAATTTAGAAAAAAAAAATATTAATTCTAGTTTTAATATATTTAAGTGTTAATTTTAAATGGCCCTATATCATAAAGGAACAATGTTAGTGACATACCTCAACTCTTAACTCTTAAGTGTAATCAGATACACTCGCATACCTCAGCTCTTCTAACTCATGCTCAGCTCACGCCCATACTCGTTCTCATCATCAGTTGGAATTTCATTTCAATTGGGATCTCATTTCATCATCAGCTGAAATCTTGCCATCAGCTGGAATTTCATTTTATCACCGGCTGGAATCTCGCCATCAGCTGGAATCTCATTTTATCATCAGCTGGAATTTCACAATCAGCTGGAATCTCATTTTATCATCGGTTGCAATTTCGTTATCGGCTGGAATCTCATTTTATCATCAACCAATATCTCATTACCAGCTGTGATCTCATCTAGTCTCATCTTTAGCTGATATCTCATATCAACTTAAATCTCGTTTCATTATTCGTCATTGGTCCAACCGGTTGTGACCAAATCATTAACTCATCATTTATACGACATCATATCTATGTTCACACACAGAATATAACAAATAAAAATATAATAGAAAAGTTATACTCAACTCTTACACCAACATTTGCAGCAGTATCTTTTCCAAGTATGTGATAGGGGCTCTCTCCTCACTTCAAGTCTAGGACCTTACACTCATGGACCTAGTTCACTTAAACCACGGTTCTGATATCAATTTGTAACGCTTAGTTTCACACACAAAGTATACCTAAAATTTTCAAACAATTAACACACCGAAAATGGGTACACTAGTACTTAAACCTCGAAAAACAAGATGTTATCAAATTTAATTACATAAAAAGATCCTCACAACCATTCTTGGCATTCCAAATCTCAACCACAAACTTTCTACTAAATGACGGCTAAAGTCATCCCTCACTCTCTGTTGTCCCTCGATCTAAACACTCGTGTATGAATCTTATAGAAATGCGGAATAACACACAAGTATTCAAAAAATAAACACACAGTTTATTTATTAAGGGTTTTTTCGTTTAAGCACACAGATTACACAAAAGAACTAAAACACTAACTTCTAAATCTCTCTAAATTCGTCGCTCACGAAATTCATCAATCACCAACCTTTTCACACAGAGGTTATTGATTAATATACACATAAAAAGCTCTAGGAAAATCTTCTAAAAATCAAGAGAATCTTCGGTGAAGATAATATCTGCAGATCTTCAAATCAAATCATTATTATCTGCAGCTCTTCAATTCAAACCATATCCCAAGATTATAGGAATTCAAATCTTCGGGGACAATAACAGATCTGATCTCCAGGATATGATCAGATCTGACCTTCAGTCGGATCAGCACGAAATTCAGCTTCAGCTTCAGCTTCAGCCTGACGAATATCAACACCAGCTGATCATATCAGTACCAGCATCAGCACCAGTTGATGTCTGATCAGTATGTCTTCCATAACATCATCTGCTGATTATATTCAGTAACAACAGCAGTTGTCCGTCTTCAGTATCAGCATCAGCTGATCAGCTTCATGCGCTTCTCTCTATTCAGCTCCAAGGACAGCAGCTGAGACATACTCGGTTTTACACTGATCGACAGAGCTTCAATCTTTAACAGCTCCAACATTTACAGTTACAGTATAAAACAAATACTGCCTGAAAGCTCAACTTGTCTAAGTATAATATTTACAGTTATTAGACAAGACTGGCTATCAACAATGAGCAGTCATCAAGTTCCCAACACTCTCTATCACATGTCTTCCCCAATCACTGCTACAGATACCTGCAAGAAACATACAACTCAAGAGTAAGCCTATAAAAGGCTTAGTGAATAATCTCCCTGTCCAACATCAACACAAGATGTGTTAGTATATAAATATATTAAGATATGGTATCAACCAAATCTTACAACACCCTCTCTCGTAATACGAAATCTCATCATTCGCTCTTGCTAATCTCATTAGCAATCATATATCTCTTTTTTATATAGATGAGCCTGCAATCTCATTAGCTTCACAAACATTAGTTAATCACTATCAAACATCGACTCAACAATAACTACCACAACTTGTACTACTCATAACTCGATCATAACCACTCTCATGAAATCATTTCGCACCCAACTATACTCCATCCCAAGAGCCCTCATGGCTACACAAACCGACTCAAAACTCGTTGATGCAATCGCACTAGCATCTACTCTACTTATACAATTAATATGTATACTCAACTTAATTATTGTTATTCACTGATAACAAATTGCTCCATAAATGGGTTACAACAGTAACAACATAACATATATGTATACTCAACCTACAACGAGGTAGAACTCTCCACAATACTAGAGAGTACTCACCTGGATATAGTAGTTTCACACGGTTTCAGATGGTATAATTGGTTGGTCAAAGTGTATTCTCTTCACTTTTAGTACATATACCATACCACATATACCACATATATGTAAATACCTTGTATTTACTCTACAATAACTCTAATCACTCAATCATGTCTTATAACAAGCTTAGGGTTTGAATCATAACCCTACTACACATTCAATTCAAGAATTTCTTGCTCCAACCTCATTAGTTTGTAGGTGGGTTACCAACGCCACCTATAACCTAGCAATTCCAAGCAAATCAAACACTCAATTTGAAGCTAGAACATGAATCATACCTCTTATATGCAAATAATCACATCTTACTTCAATTCCCCAAACTCTTGAGCTCCAATTTGATTTGGGGAAGTCCTAGGGGTTTTATGGGGTTTATAAGAGAAAAGAATCGAGATTTCCCTATCGCCAAATGATAAAACTGACTTTATAAAAAGTGTGTCTGGGACATTAGCATCACTAATATGGTCAGATCTTGGAAACTTTCACTCAGCTTGAACCACTCAGCTCAAGCTGACCCAACTCAGCTTATACATCAAAATAGCAGCCTACTTTCAAATAGGGTTACTATCTCAGGGTTCAAGACGTTCCCTAAACACTCTGAATCACTCTTCAACTCAAATTGTCTTAATCATACTAAGATTAACACATAAGATTTGCTATAACTCTAAATTAACAACCCACAAGACATGCTTAGCAAATAAACATAACAACTTACTTGCATAAGCATCTTGGTTAGGAAACGGGTCTCACAAGTTCTCCCCTCCTTTAAAAGATTTCGTCGTTGGAATCTCTTGGAATAAGTGTGGTTATCGTCTAATAACACTCAATATACAACATCCTCACCATCATATACGATAACGATGTTCTCATCTCATTATCTCATATAACACGTATATACTGTCACATCTCGTTTACTCGTAATATAGTTGTGGAACTCAAGCTTTCCTCAACTTGCACTACACTTAGAAAATTTCTCACTCAATTTTTATTTCCGTAAAATCTCGACGCCCGTTATCAAACATCATGGCTAACAAGCCCAGCAACATAATCAATTATGGTACATAAATATCACTGATGGTATGTACTGACGCCTCACCAACATAACCTCATAAAATGATCACTATAGCCATATTGTCTAACACCATTGCAACGTGGGCAAATACTCACTCTTTCAGGGCACACCCTTCGCTATAGAATCGTCAACACCAAGGCATCTCACGTTACTCCTCAAGTGGTACTCCAACCATTATCATTATCTGCACAAACTCATATCTATGCTCACATCGAGCCACTTTCCCAGCATACCAAACATGTCTCGTATAACCATCTGGGACTCAACTTTCGTTTCAAGTTTTCTTGAAATGGTTTACTCTAACTCAATAGGGAAAAACGGTCTCACCGATTCCAAACCCATTCTCTCTCAACTTACTCCTTCAATCGCAACACGTCAGTAATTGATTCCTCCTACTAACACACTCTGATTGATCGGTAAGAAGAAATACTCATATAACATACAAGACACAGACATCAAAATGTCTCACTTACGTCATACGACTTGTCAACACTAGGATAACAATCCATACATAAATACAATATTAGAAACTATCTTGAGTTTCACTCGTGACTCCTCTAAATTTGGTATTTAAACCTCGACACTTTGGTCACACAAGACCCTTTTTCAGTTGTCTCATCTCCACAACCGATTACAATTTCTCCAAAATCGCATCTATCTCTGCTTCCACATCAACACACATATTAGGTTTTCACCCAATATACAGCTAACAATCTCCCACCAAGAATATGATTCTGACTTTCACTCATTCCCATTATTTTTATTACATGATGTCTTCCCCTTTCTCTTCTCCATTTTGCACTAGTTGTGCTTTTGACAACATTGATGAGTATATTGTAGTTTACTAGCTATATTTCAAACGGGACAAGGTAAGTTCCGTTCTTGTATGTTGTATTTTGAACTTGCATCGATTATTAACCAATATTTTATTTAGTGATGATTGATTAATTTTTTTTCTTTTCATAAATTAATAAGTGATATTATCTTAATATATATGTAATAGGTAGCTACTTAAATTGGACTGTAAAGGTGAGACAAACATATATTACATACACAGACATAACATAAATCATAGATTTGTCACCACAAGCCTGTTAAGTAGCATAAGTATGCTTATTAACTAATGAATTTGGGGTTTATAGTATGCTTATTCATTGATGATTACATGAATTTGGGGTTCATGGTATGCTTATTGACTGATGAATTTTCGTTTTTAGTCAATCACTGATAAATTTGGGCTCATGTTTGTGTATAATATGTTTTCTGTTAAATTCATTGATGAATATAACATATCACACATTAGGAACTTGGTTCTCAAAATTTTCTAGATTGCACAAAAGTGGCATACGTACAACAATGAGTAAACACAAGTAGACCTAGAAGATTATTGGGGGAATTTTCTATGTGTTGTGTTGTATTCATTTATGATTATAAAAATACCTAATTATGACATTGTATTTTTTTTCTTTTATTGTGTTATTCATTTATGAATAGATGTATATACACATATGAAGTATTGGATTTTTTTCTCTAGATTGTATTGTATTCATTTATGATTACATCGTATTCATTTCTGATTAAAACTATGTTTATTCATCTATGATTACAAATATTACGCTTAATGGATAATAAACAAACAATCATATTAAATGCTAATTTTGTTATTTTTTGATAATTACAAAAATAGAATTTATATATTCCAAAAATTAAGAGAAAAATCATTAAGTTAGATTACATCTCATAATTTTAGGAATTAGTTAATTCTCTTGATTATATATATTTAGATGCATTGTAAAATTCTATTTATCTTTCGATAAAATGATTTGCTCATATTTGTCTCTCAACTTTTATGTATCCACAATAGAACATATATATATATATATATATATATATATATATATATATATATATATATATATATATATATATATATATATATATATATAAAATAAACTAACTAATAAAGTAATCCTCTTAGTGCCACATGGCATTTTTCTAATATCTTTAAATGCTACGTGTCCATTTCTGGCAAAACTCTATTTCAATTTCCCGCTCTATATTTTACCCACAAAATCAAATTGAAATTCCTAAATTCAAGACAAATATTTAGCAACTAAATCAGTGATTTTTTAATTTGAAATTGCTATACGAGGAATTCAATCTTTTCCAAAACTAATCCTCAATCTCGGTATTTACCTACTTACAAATACATCTCGAATGTGGTTGCGATTTGAATGGTTTTAACCCTAATTCGATGAACTGCTTTTACAATTTTGGTAGGCCACATCCGCCAAGCACGATGAGTTTTCATTTCCCAGTTTCTTCATTAGTCATTACTACCCTTTTTTTGTTCTTAGGGTTTTCTTGATTTGCGATTCTATACCCAAAGTTTTGGGGTTCTATTGATCTGATTCCATAAACTGGAATTAAACGATCAATCTCAATTATCGGATGACTAAGAAGCAACTCCTAGCTATCTTCATTTGGTTAAACAAAAATTGTTAACATTTGTCTTTTAATATTTATTCAATGAAGTTTTTGTTGGTTTTTTTTTGCAAATTTTCACTAATAATCTGTCTTGCGTCAGTTGCTGATTTTCATTAATTTTGGTTGCAGGTTTGGTTGAAGGTAGAGGTTAAGACTTTAGTAAAAGTGTTTCACACATAACTGTTAACATTTCATCACATTTTACCCTTTACTAAAGTTCCAATATTTTATATTAAAGTTGTTCATTTAGTGAGTTTTTTGCAGCATCATGCTTTTTTTAATTCAGATCTATGTTGTTTTGGTATTTTTGGTTTTCAGTAATGTAGACGCCATCGTCTCCCTTGTGTGTGGATGTTTGGTTGTGTGTGTGTCAATATATATAAGCAGGTCTTTTTTATTTTATTGGTTTTTTTATTCTGTTTTCTAATATCCTTGTGATGTGCAGGAAGGGGAAAGGTGGATGTTGTAGGAGGAGGAAAGGTGAACAAGTGCAGTGTGATTGGTTTTCTCTTCTGTTTTCAAAAAGCAGTTGGTGTTTGGTTGGATATTACATTTATATTATTGTTGTAACCATTGGGACTGACTACCGTCTTTATCTTTCTTCAAAAACCTTAATTATAAAAATGTTTTTTTTCAGGATTGACCGAGACCCATGATTCCCGGAACCTGAAAATCAAGATGACGAAAATCAGTCCTCCACTAACAAGGGGGGTGGGGTGTAGGGTAAATGTTTGAGGTTGTATACATGTTATTAGTATATGCAGGTAAGACTCATTATCCTTACATACATTGACAGACACACTACACTCCTCTTTTTATATAAACTTGAAAAAACATGAAATCTGTGGTTTAAATGGCAGCTTCTTAGTAGCACATACATTGTACTTTGACAAATCGACTCAATTTTAGCCGTCGAAAAGTGCTTTGTCTTCGAATGATATTGCTATAAATTAGTATATTTCTCAAAGTACAATGCTCTAATAGGAAAAAAAGGAAAGTGGGTTTGTGTGTGTGTGTGTATTTTTGTGACTATCAGTTTGTGATTTATACAAACAATGTAGATCCTGTTAACTTTTAATCAATGTTTTTATTCATTTTTCATTTCCTTACAGATAATATATTAATACATATTTAAGTAGTGTTTGGACCTTTTTATCCCTCCCAGGTTCAAGTTCTGTCCTTGACCAAAGCAAATACGGACTTGATTTTGATATTTAATTGTTTAAATTAAGCTTCTTTTGAGTTTTTTCAGTTTAGGTGGGGTTTTTGTGTATTCATTTCAAATGATGTTTTGTGGGTTTGTAGTTATTTTTTTGAAGTTTACTTAACTTTATAACTTTATATTAGTATTCATGCTAACAAAATTTAAAAAAGAAGAAGTAAAAAAGACGTTCTTCATACACATATATCATAGTCTTAAATTTGGATGACCTGCAAACTAACTGATGTTCATCATACCTAGGCATTGTAGGATAATTTAATTTTATTTCTTTTACCAAATCATTATTAATGTCTGTATTAGCAATTTTGATATGCCACCTCTACATTGTCTTTCCTTTTACTTTTTGTTTTTTGCATTTAGTAATATCGCACTGAAGATGTCGACTATGCAATTGAGCTGAAAAATGTTTTGTCTATTGGAGGTTACTGACTTACAGTTACACTACTGGAGTTAGTGCACCACCTTGGCAACAAGAACTCAAAGAAAATTAATGTTTATATAGCTCATATTGTATGAACAAAAGGAAACAATGTAATTTAATAAAAACCGATAAATAAATAACTTTAATGAATATATAACTAAAAATAGGATAGTTGGAATTGGTATTTGTTATCATCATAAATCCTTTCAATATAAATGAATATATTATTCTTTAATTCTAATTTACAATGGACATGTTATTAAATTCATTAGAAAGTGGTGTTAAATTTTCTATTTAGTATCTCATATTATATGTTAATTTGATGTCACGAATATATTTCCAAATTAATGAACAACCTTTTAGAATTAATCCATATTTTCTCCCGATTCATTATGTGACATTTTATGTTCTTGGTATTGGTATTTTCCAATTGACGATAACCAATAATTACTGATATATTTTTTTAAAAACTTTTAATATGGTCATACAATTTTAAATTATAATGGCTCTTAAATAAATAGGCATTTGTTAATTATTAGTTTTAAATAAAATGTTATTAGTCATATATATATATATATATATATATATATATATATATATATATATATATATATATATATATATATATATATATATATTTGATGGTTTATGTAATCTAAAAAAATAGTCTATGTATAACATTTAACTAAAAATGTTATTTTGTATTTCATTAATACTCATTACTAACTATTTCAATTTATCTTTATTTAACCCGTGTGGTACACATTTTATCATATATATATATATATATATATATATATATATATATATATATATATATATATATATATATATATATATATATATATATATATATATATATATATATATATATATATATACAAGCTATTATTAGTTACACCTAAGAAGCATTTAAGGGATGGTTATATTCGTTAGAATTGAAGAGATAATGTTATAAGTTTTTGACCATATATGTTTGAGTGATATTTATTGTAATGATATAAACATTAAATGCTATATTTTGTATGACTATTTAATGTTCATACTTTTTGTAAGGTCCAAATTTTATTTTCCTTGTGGTAACATTAATTGTATCTTAAGTTTTCTTAACATATATATACTCACTAAATTGGTAATGCAATGCTTTTATGTTACTTCTTAAAATTTAGATAATTTGGTGTTGCTCTCTGGATTTAGTAAGTACGATCCAACTATTTATTTGTGTAAAACGTGGAACATCAAGACGAATCTAAACCATGTGTTTTTGCATCAAAATCTTTAATTCCACTATATCTCATATTATATCATGTTATATTTTCATATGGTTTTGATAGTCCTTTGAAAAATTAAGGTCATCCAACAAGCATATGGCTTCAACCATACAAAATATATATCACTAATAAAAATGTCAAATACATTACATGAAAATTTCGTTAAACTTTATTCGGGACTAAATGACTAATAGGTATAGTGATTGGTTTAGATGGTTTCCAAAATAGACTGGTGTTTCGAACAAAGCATGAATCAATTTGTTCCATAGATAAATAGAGAAGATTTACAATTCAATTTTGTTTAAGATGAATAGGTATTGGTTGATTAGTCACAATGGTTTTTATTTTTCTAAATGCTACGACATGTTCGCGAATGAAAATTGGCGTTCATATATTCGTGGAATTGATATTTGATAATTATTACTCTGATATACAATTTATTTTAATACTTTGTAAGAAGGTGTTCGTCTCATATTACCATTAAGTATGGTTTATTTCGTATCAACATTGTTATTATTTTTCATTTAAGTTTATGTTCTTACACATTAATTGAATAACTATCATATACCTTTGGATATTTTATACATGTTGATACGTAAATATCCGTTTGTGAAAAATTTTGATGGTGGTTGTAGATTTACAAAATAGAGGGGAGATGCATAAATATTGTCTACTTCAAAATAGAGGGGAGATGAATAAATATTGTTTACTTCAAAATGGTTAATGACTCTAAAGAAACGAAAAAAAATCTCCAAAACAAAGTTATTCACCGAAAAAAACTAAATAATTTTACACACACACACACACACACACACACACACACACATATATATATATATATATATATATATATATATATATATATATATATATATATATATATATATATATATATATATATATAGAGAGAGAGAGAGAGAGAGAACCATGATTTTTATTTATGATCGAAAAACTACTATAACAAGGATATGAAAAATGAAACTAAAATGTCACATATTAGTCCATAGCCTCATAATTCGCCAATCACTACCTGGAAAAGGCTCATTAGTTTTGGAAAAATAAAAACCAACATCATTAACATACCAATAACACCTATTCATGCTAAACAAATTTGAACCGCAATAGTAAATTATATTATCATCGAAAATAGGAACATCTATTTGGTCTGGTATAGCTTTACTATTTTTTCCAAACCGATAAAATCGACAATTAAAACTAGTGGTGTCGAAGAAATTCATACGAAATTTCCATGAAAAAGAACCACCAGGTTTAAGTACCTCCACTCGACGACCGTCACATTGAACAGCTAATTTGGGAATATTTCCATTGGTGATAGTAATTCTGTATGGTTCAAGCCATTTGCTCGAAGGTGGAGCTTTGGCTTTCAATCGACTATCGAAACCATATACAGAAAGAGCAAGATGGAACACAAAACACAGGAGCAAAGACCATTTTAATGGCATATACATGTTTCGAAAATGTTTATTGTTTATTTCCAAAATCATGTTGCCATGGTATATATAAACACTGGTTCTCCAATTTACTTTTTTTAGACTAAGGAAAAGATTCTCAGACATATGTTTCGGGGTTAATTTTTATTAAATATAAAAAGAGTATAATCTCCAAAATAAGAAAATTAATA